>MU709460.1:25140-121584 GCA_026770625.1 Nicotiana glauca
CTGCCCCAGTTTGGTGGCTGGGTATGGCATGTTATCAAATATTTAAAATTAAAAGTTAAAATTTGAATTGTACTTCCCTTGTTCTTCCAGGTGGGTGCCTGACTGCTAAAGCTTGAAATGTATTCCCTTGTTCTCCAGGTGGGCTCCTGATTGCTGAACTTGAAAAGTATTCCCTTGTTCTCCAGGTGGGCTCCTGACTGCAACAAAATAGACAAACAAAAAAAATTTTCTGCCCCAGTTTGGTGGCTAGGCATATCATGTTATCAAATATTAAAAATTAAAAGCTAAAATTTTAATTGCACTTCCCTTATTCTCCAGGTGGGCACCTGACTGCTGAAACTTGAAAAGTATTCCCTTGTTCTCCAGGTGGGCTCCTGACTGCAACAAAATAAACAAACAAAGAAAATATTCTGCCCCAGTTTGGTAACTAGGTACATCATGTTATCAAATATTAAAAATTGAAAGCTAAAATTTGAATTGTACTTCCCTTGTTCTTCAGGTGGGCGCCTGATTGCTGAAGCTTGAAAAGTATATCCTTGTTCTCTAGGTGGGCTCCTGATTGCTGATCTTGAAAGTATTCCCTTGTTCTCCAGGTGGGCTCCTGATTGCAACAAAATGAACGAACAAAGAAAATTTTCTGCCCCAGTTTAGTGGCTGGGCAGACTTGTGAGTTGTTACCTAAGCTATTGATATGATGGTGAGAGCAGAACTAAAGACTTGATTTGGCATGGACGTCCATTGTGAGTTAAACTATTTGACTAAGATTTTTATCCTAAGAAAACATTCATCAGACTAGGTTTTCTGTTATCTTAGGAGACAGTTTCATCAGACTAAGCTTTAGATCCCAGGTGAAGGTTCATCAGACTAGTTTTTCTATCTTAGGAGAAAGATTCGTCAGACTAAGATTTAAATCCCAAGAGAAGGTTCATCAGACTGGGTTTTCTATCTTAGGAGAAAGATTCATCAGACTAAGATTTTGATCCTGTTATCTTAGGAGGAGGTTTCATCAGACTAAGATTTTTATCCTAGGAGAAAATTCATCAGACTAGGTGTTTTGCTGTCTTAGGAGGAAGATTCATCAGACTAAGATGTTGATCCTAGGAGGCAGTTCCTCAGACTAGGTGTTCTGTCTTAGGAGAAAGATTCATCAGACTAAGATTTTGATCCTGTTATCTTAGGAGGAGGTTTCATCAGACTAAGATTCAGACTCTAGGAGAAAATTCACCAGACTAGGTCCATTTTTTATTATCTTAGGAGAAGGTTTCATCAGACTAAGATTTGGATCCTAGGAGAAGAGTCATCAGACTAGGTTTACTCTCTCAGGAGAAAGATTCATCAGACTAAGATTTTGACTCTAGGAGAAAAATTCACCAGACTAGGTCCATTTTTGATTATCTTAGGAGAAGGTTTCATCAGACTAAGATTTAGATCCTAGGAGAAGAGTCATTAGACTAGGTTTACTATCTCAGGAGAAAGATTCATCAGACTAAGATTAGACTCTAGGAGAAAATTCATCAGACTAGGTCTATTTTGGTTATCTTAGGAGAGAGTTTCATCAGACAAAGATTTGGATCCTAAGAGAAGAGTCATCAGACTAGGGTGTTTTGCTGTCTTAGGAGAAAGATTCATCAGACTAAGACTTTGATCCTAGGAGAAGGTTCCTCAGACTAGGGTGTTTTGCTATCTTAGGAGAAAGATTCATCAGACTAAGATTTTGATTCTAGGAGAAGATTCATCAAACTAGGTCTATTTTGGTTATCTTAGGAGAGAGTTTCATCAGACTAAGAGTTGGACTCTAGGAGAAGATTTATCGGACTAGGGTTTTTATCTTAGGAGAAAGATTCATCAGACTAAGATGTCGATCCTAGGAGAAAATTCGTCAGACTAGGTCCATTTTCTGATATCTTAGGAGAAAGATTCATCCGACTAAGGCGTTTATCCTAGGAGAAAATTCATCAGACTAGGTCTACTTTGGTTATCTTAGGAGAGAGTTTCATCAGACTAAGATTTGGACTCTAGGAGAAGATTCATCAGACTAGGTCTCTTGTTATCCTAGGAGAAAGGTTCATCAGACTAAGATTTTGACTCTAGGAGAAGATGCATCAGACTAGGTCTATTTTGTTATCTTAGGAGAAAGATTCATCAGACCAAGATTTTGACTCTAGGAGAATATTCATCAGACTAGGTCTGTTGTTATCTTAGGAGAAATATTCATCAGACTAAGATTTTGACTCTAGGAGAAGATTCATCGGACTAGGTCTCTTGTTATCTTAGGAGAAAGACTCATCAGACTAAGATTATGATTTGGAGAAAAATCCATCAGATTAGGCCTTTTATCCTAGGAGGAAACATTGTGAAAAGTAATGGCAAAGGTCAATGATTTGAGAAACTTCCCTTTTGTCGTCTTTCCTCTTCTTCCTTTTCTTCCGTTTATTTCCTTCCTATTGTTAAACCGACTTTCTAGCACTGCTTTGTTCCTATTTCAGACAAAGAAAACTTGTGAGTTTAAAATGTGGTGGTTGGTTTGTCGCCTTGAACTTTGAGGGCGGCTGCCTCTTTACTTCCCAAGAAGATTGATTTCCAATTGAAGACCTGGCTTGTTTCCGGACTAGACCCCTTTCTCTGTCATCCTCATCACCTAAAATACCTTTTCTCCTTTCAGACCCAATATCCTCTATTTGTGTTGCATGAACTAGCCCCTCCCAAACCTTTGTGTCTCATGTAAATTCTAAAGCACGACTATTGTCACCCCCTCATTGCGTATGCTGTTCTTTCTAAGCCACTAGTCCTGTCCTTGAGGTCTACGGCTCCCTCCTTTACCATGATAACTTTGATTTCTGCTTGGAAGATTTTATTCGTCACATGGTTTACCACCCTTTTGTCTATCCTATCACAGCCAATATCTTTGATCCATTCACCAAACCCGTTCCATTTTGTTGCATTGTTCGTGCATTGCTACGTACAAAACCCCGTTCTTGTATTTCACATGAATACCAAAGTATGTTGATTGGGGCCAACTCATTGGGCCTATTATTTTCTCCTGACTTGACACCTTTATGTGTTCACCAGATCCCGTTTTGTTCAAATGGAAAGCTGGCGGCAGATTTTGGAGTCATTTCTCACTTGTTATAACTAAACAGACTCAGGAAGAGGGAGTAAAACAAGGTGGGAGGAATATAGTAGAGGATAGTGGAAAGAGACGATTCCTAACAAGAAACCTATAGAGTCGCAACCCATCGGATGTGGATACCGACTCTAACGACCTTGACATGCACCTGCAACCTACTCTGTTTTAGCAAATTTGATGTTCAGCTCCTGTTGTACCTTTTCGCCGTGAAACTGGGCTTCAATGCTCCGCTTATCCGATCTGATTCACAATCCTTATTCGATTTGTAGTGCCCGAAGGGTTTTCACCATCAAGCCTCTCTCATTTTGGTTTTCTCTCGTCTTACCGTCGCCTAATGGTACCCGTGAAGGTTTTCACCAATAAGACTCTCTCATTTTGATTTCTCTCATCTTTCAATGCCTTGGGGTATCCGCGAAGGATTTCATCAACAAGACTCTCTCATTTTCATCAATTTTCTTCTTGCCCCGGAGTGTTTTCTTCTTGTACCGGAGTGTTTGTTTCTTGTACCGGAGTGTTTGCTGCTTGTACCGGAGTGTGGCCTCTAACACGATTCACCTCTACTTGTTTGACTCGACATTTCTTGAAGACTGATCAGAAGGTCTTTCTGTGGACCGTAACGTAGTCTTTTGGATGGGGTTAGAAAGAAGGGTATCAAGGCTAAAAAACAATTCAACGTGGGTTCAGCATTACAACTTTCAGAATCAGACTTCTCACAACAACCACAACTTCTGCCCCAGTTTCCTTCTTGGGGGCTTTTGGACTTTTATTTTGGTATGACTGAACCTCAGAGAGAGGCTGCCTACGTACCCTTTCGGGATCAAGTCAAACATAGTTCAGGCGACTACTTTTGTTGTTGCGATCTTTCTTCCATTTTTCTTTTCCTTTCTTTTCATTCTTTTCTTTTCCTTCTCTTTTCTTTTCTTTCCTTTTTTTTCTCTTTTTGCTTTTCTTTTCTCTCTTTTTTTTTTCTCTTCTTTTCCTTTTTCACTATTTTTTTTCTCTTGTTTCTTCACTTAATTTCCCCGCTCGGGCTTACGAGTTTTATTATTGATTCCGAAAGAGGGGTATGCAAGAAAATAACCGAGGCTCAAAGGGGTAATAAAGGATAAAGTGTTTGGATAGCAGAATAAAATGCCTTCGTCATTCCAATCTCCAACACATGCCAAGTACAAACTACACAGTTAAACAAGCTGAGGAAAACACACATAACACTTTTTGATTGATTCACCTATGTGCCTTCTGTATTTGTCAATTACCTAGCACCATTGGACAACAATCTTAGTACCACGAACGGTCCCTGTAGACTTGGGGCGAACTTGCCTTGGGCTTCAAACCGATGTGGCATGATGCTTTTCAACAGTATTTCTTTATGTTCTATCTGCCCCCAGTTTCACTTGATTTGGGCTTGAAGTGATCTCAGAATGCTTTTACTTGTTTCCCTCGAATGTCCTTACATCATCAACATTGTTTCATAGCTTCAATTACTAAACTTACTTTGAAAAACCAGGCTGAATATTATGCGTGCATGTCATGTTACTAGAACCAGCACAAAAAGAATCATAAAAGGAGAAGGGAACCAAATAAAATGACTAGAAATGGCGAGATACAGAGAATTGTATTAGACCGACGGTGAAAGGGTTTAAACAACAAAACAAGAAAACTGAACTAGTTACAACCCTTGAACAAACCTAGACGGCACTAAACAAGCTATTATGACTAAACAAAGCAAAGTGAAAAGATAGAAGGGTTTGGGTCACAAGACAATGTCTGGATTACAACCCTAAGAATAACCCGGACAACAGAAATGACAACAAAATAAACCACCAAAACTCCATTCTGGCTAACCAAGAGATGGAGCATCTTTTCAACCACATAACTTGACACCTTAGCCACTGGATTGCCCATCAAAATTACTGGGACCTTCATTCAACAAGTTTCCGAGAGGATTCTCATACTCCCCGTCGCTATGGATCTTCCCCAAAAAATGTGCACCTTCATGTGCATGTAAAGGATTCTGTGTGATGTTCTGGGTGCCACTATCCTGGACCGCAATTATTCCTTCCTGAATCATCCTTTATATCTCTCTTTTCAAATCCCGACAACTTTCGACATCGTGCCCCTGGGCATTGGAATGTTATTCGCACCTTTTAGAAGGGTCAAAGCTTCTTGCACGCTTGTCCACCTGATTCGGAGGGATTGGTGCAATCAGGTTATAATGCTTTAGTTTCCCAAACAAGTCTGCATATGACTCTCCCAACGGGGTGAAAGTTTCCTGCTTCTGTACCCTCTCTTGCTTGAAATTCTAGCTAGCTCGCAAACCTGCTCCAGGGGAATTCCTGTAGGCTCTTGGAGGTGGGTAGGTGTTTTGAGTTGGGTAAGTATTTTGTGGAGTGGGTGCACGCCATGGCGTGTGGGTAGGATGTTGGGGGTATGTGTGGGCATGGTGTGGAGAGAAGTAGGGACCACGGGGTAGGTAATAGTGCTGTGGAGTTTGGGAGTAGGTTTGGGGACGGGGTCGAGGTTGATGGTAATATGGTGATGGGCCCCTGGACCAAGTTCTCGAGTCAACTACCGCCACATCTTCTTTCTTTTTCTTTCCCAATACCCCTCCGCTCTGGATAGCCTGGGTAGTTGCCTTGATTGCCGAAAAGCTCATGATTTTGTCGGATTTGATCCCCTCTTCAACCATACTTCCCATTTTCACTACCTCGTTAAAAGATTTTCCCACTGCTGACACCAGGTGACCATAGTAAGTAGGCTCCAAAGCCTGTAAGAAGTAATCGACCATCTTGCTTTCTTTCATTGGGGGATCGACTCTTGCTGCCTGTTCTCTCCACCGGAAACCATAATCCCTGAAACTTTCCCCTGGCTTCTTCTCAATTTTAGTCAGTGATAGACGGTCCGGGATGATTTCGAGATTGTACTGGAAATGGCAGGCGAATGCTTGTGCCAAGTCATCCCTGGTGTACCATCGAGCATGATCCTGTCGTGTATATCACTCCAAAGCGGAACCACTCAGACTTTGGCTGAAGTATGCCATCAATAATTCATCCTTCCTACCGTTCCCTCTCATTTTGCTGCAGAATCCCCTCAGGTGGGCCACCGGGTCACCATGACCGTCATACTGATCGAATTTTGGCATTTTGAACCCTGCGGATAACTGAACATCTGGGAATAGACACAAATCTTTATAAGCCACACTGATTTGGCCACCCAACCCTTTCATGTTCCTGAAGAACTGCTCCAGGCTTTTTACTTTCCGAATCATCTCTTCCTGCTCCAGGTTTTTAAGCGGCTTTTTAGTTTCCACCGGGAGCTCGAAGTGAGGGGTGTAAGAATATGGCTCAGGCACTTTAAAAGTAGGCTCAGGAGGATAGCACTGACTGTCGTGAGCTTGAAACAATGGCTCACTGGAAGATCTTTGCCATGTGGCAAGTGGAGGCGCCACATAGACAGGGGTAATTGTTGGAGGAGGGTTTTGTTTGGGTGGTGGAGCTTGGGGAGGATAGGAGGTGGTGCCATAACTCTGTTGGTAGAAAGGGAAAGGTGCAGATGAATTCGCAGTAAGAGGCTCCTGAGACTAAGCTAAAGGTGGGATATAGGCTGGATTGGCGGGATAAACTGGAGCTGGCTGACCCTTAGCCCATGCCTGATGCATTTCAGCCATTTGCTACCTCAACTTAAAAATTTCTTCCCTCATTGCATTAACATCCATAACCTCTACCTATTTCGCGGGGTTCACAATACTGGTATCTGATTCTTGGCCTGTCATGTTCAGTTTGTTTTTGCCCGGGTGTTGTAGGAATGGGTTGCCAGAATGCCAACTGCCTTTTGTCGTTGTGTTGTAAAAATGAGTTACCACTCTAAAACCATAAACCAGCCACCTTTCTGAAATGACATGACAAAATGAAACCATCACGTTAGCATTAGGGCGTTTAACATACTGGTACCCGTACATTTGGGGAGTGAATGCACCTAAGGAGTTAACAGTTCCTATTATGCTTTTGATCGGTCGCATGCGTCATCCCGGTCTTTTCCTTATTTCCAATTGCAAAATTCCTCTTCCTTTGTTTTTTCTTCTTCTTTTGGTTATGGTCGAATCCTATGTAGATTGCTTACGTATCATGACCCCGCATGAATCAGACCAAGCGTAGTTCTTGCAAATGGAATGCAAAATTTTGTTGTTTTTGTTTTTCTTTTTTGTTTTAAATTATTTTTCTTGAAGGGAAACTAAAAAAAGCAGACTCAAAATAACAAAATACAGACTTGATGATAAAAATTAGATCAAGAGTACACCAAAGCTTCACATCCTGGGGCCCGCGGGGCATCACTCGGCATCGCCGCAGGCCTGCGCAAGACTGAGAAGGTTTCCATGTCAACTATGACTATTTAAAGAAAACTCGCCATGTAATGACTTATTTTGACTTAAAAAAATGAAAAGTGGCTATCCTTCAAAAAATATTTATTTTAAGAAAACAAAGAGTCAGTTTTGCAAATACGGCCTTTCAGCACTTCCGAAAGGGAGATTTTAAAGTTGTGCCCGCAAGCCGTTTTAAAATGGCTCAGGGTGGCTGTTCTTATAAAAACAGCCTTCCGGCGCCCTTTTGGGGACATTCAGCTTATTTTCCAACAAGAATGGCGTCACCCGACTTATTGGATAAAAATTAAAATTTTGGTATTTTTTTGGCTATTTTTGCAAAAGGGGTGGTTGGACCCGTCAAGGGTTGCCTACGTATCTCACACCCGGTGAGAATCAAACCAGCGTAGTTCGGGCCGATTGGCCAAAATTAAAGCTATTTTGAACAACCGTCTCCTTTCCAAATATCGTCTTTTTTTTCCTTTTGTTTTCTTTTTTCAAAAATCCAGCAGCGTTTCGGTGCTATTTGGGCATTGGTTTTTCAAACAAATGATTACCCTCACTTAATCCTAACACTGCTATTTTTCACAATTTTTCACTCATTGTATACAAGTCGGTCAACATGCGAAGCCGAGCAAATAAATGCGCAAGTAGCACGTAAGATGTATCAGGATGGTCATTTTCAATTCAGGTCACCTGTCCTAGACGGACCCAACCCCTGTGTTGAGTCCCCTAAGTCAAATGCACATGATGCAAACAAGCGTCCTACTAGGGATCCGGCATGAGGTTATTGTTCTTCTAGGTTTAAATCCTAGATTTATTGGTCTAGACCTGGTTTACCCGAGCGGACAACTCAAGCCAAGGGTGAGGCAGCGTACCGGGGATACAGAAGCTCCGCTGGCTTAGCAGCTTATCCAACCTCGTTCTAAATTGGGAAAGACTCTAAACAGAAGAGAAGCTACATGAAGTGCACCCTTCTCCATGATGTAGAAGACTCAGAGAGAGGAAGGGATTCGCGACAATTTATATATACAATTTCAACAAATATCAAAGCGGTAAAACATTTAGCACATATAGCATAGAACATGTAGAAAAATCAGATAAAGCCAAATACAACAATTTAACTGAGCTCGAATTCTTGAACCCTGAATCGAAGTTCTGGGTTTGTATCCCCAGCAGAGTCGCCAGAGCTGTCACACCTCCTTTTTCCCGAGCTTTACTACACCCCGGGGAAGGGTATAATAAAAAGGAGTTTTTTCACTTAAAGGACAATCGAAACGGGATTCATTTATTAAGAGATTCAGCGTCGACACTTGAGAGATTTATGGTGTCTCAAGTAACCGGTTTAAATCCCAAATCGAGGAAAAGGTTTGACTCTGTTTAACAGTCGCGAACCAGAAATTCGGGTAAGGAATTCTGTTAACTCGAGAGAAGGTGTTAGGCACTCCCGAGTTCCGTGGTTCTAGCACGGTCGCTCAACTGCTATATTTGGCTAAAATATTTGATTTTAAAACATGTTATGCCTATAGTGCAATTTAGAATTATTCACCGCTTTTGCCAATTATTATTTTATTTAAGAAAGTGAACATCGTTTAAGAGCGTGTTTTTGGATCACGTCACATGAAATGCACCCGGATCCTCGATACATTCTTATTCAATGTTTTCGGATTTGGATTTGGGTTGCATGAAATGCACACCCGAATTTAGGAATGTAATTTTATTAGAATCGCGTCTAAAGAGACTAACATGTTGTTATCTTTTGGGAAGGCCGTGAAATTCGCTAAACGACCCGTCCCGAATTCTAAATATTTTTTAATTAAGTAATTAATGAGGGCCCCATAATTTGTATTTGGTTTGGCGAGGCTCGTCTCATTTTTATTTAAAGGCCAACCTAAAGTAAACTAAAATTTTATATTTATTATTTGTTTCTAAAAGGCCAATTAATTCACATTTATAAATTCGGGCTCCGAATTCATGTCCGAATTCAAACAAAAGGGAAGACCCTTTTAGCTTGAACCCGCTACCTAATTCGAAACTCAATTTTATATTTGTCAATTAATTCCCTATTTATCTATGTAATTTAAGGAATTTTATTTGGCATGGCACGCCTCAATTTATTCCAAAGGGTTTTATTATTCGAAATTGTTATAAACGGGTTGCATGAAAAGCACCCCCGAATTTTAGAATTAGGCATCGTAACCATATCACGGGAACCATACCCATAATCACGATGATATATTGATTGACGCGGCTAACCAAGCATGATGTTCATAATTGGTTAATTTCCCATGCTACGGCCTAATGGTCTAGTCTAATAGTCAATCTAATACCTTATTTCTTTCTCAATTAACTCAAAACTAACATTAAAATTCTCATCCCAACAATTAAAGAAATAAACAGTAACATGAATAATTACAAACAAAACTACTACCAAGCTAAACATTCCTTTTAACTAAACCCGATTCATATGCATTAACATTTAAAGAAAGAAAATGGCAAATCAACATGTAACAATACCAAGCAGTAAATGGTGAGCTGAAACATGAATCTAACAAATTGATCCACGGCATAAAACGGACTAAATTAGCTAAGACTACATAGTGAAACGGAAGCTAATCCAAAGAGCAACAACTAAACAAAAACCATTCAGTAAACTCGCAAAAGGAATGGAGGTAAAATAAGTATAAGAATAAACTTTGCGCGATAAGCTTTCTTTATATTTGGAAATCAATTATGAACAAAGTCTCAAACGAACATGAGACGGTAATTGACCTCCGTCGGAAACTCGAACGGAACTGAACAGACCCAACGAACTCGACGAACTCGACTCAATCCAACCTTCTCGTTTTGAATTCAAATCTGGACATTTTTCTTTGGCCGACGAAGAAGATGGGGTGTTGTTGGTTCACTAATGGGTTTATTTTGTCTGAAGATGGAAGATGACTCGCTAGGGGTGGGGTTCTTAATTTTTTGAAAAAAAAAACGGCGTTGTCAGGAGTCTTTTCCTTAGGTTTGTTTCTAGCCTTCGAAATATTTTGGAATTGAAGATTGTCTTCAATAGTTCTTTGTTTCCAAAAATGGCTGCCGTCCCCCCGTTTTTGTTGTCTATTTTTTGTGTGTTTTATAGTAGTGTATAGGGTGTGTGTGGGGAATAGTTTTGGGGGGGAAATATTTTGGGGAAGGTGTTTTGGGGGGAAAATATTTTGGGGGAAGGTTTTTTGGGGGGGAAATTTGGGCTTTTTCAAATGTTTGGCCAATTTGAATTTAAGACCAATCCTTTTTACTTCCCTCTTCTTTTTGTTGTTCTTTTCTTTATTTAAATAATTAAAAACCTAAACTAAATTTCTAAATTAATTCAAATTGTAAAATCAAGCTAATTATCTAACTATGTAAAAATGATCATTTTTTTTGTTGTGATTTTTTGATTAATAACACAATTAACTCAATGTAAGTAATTCCTAAATACAAATTGAACCTAAGGTGGCATGAAATTAAAATGTGACACTTTTATTGTTTTTCTATGATTTTAAAAATGTTAAAAATGTCCGAAATGCAACTAAATAAAGAAACACCTAAAAATCAATAAAAATTATTTTGGTCTATTTTTAGGAGTTATTTTTATATAGGGCAAAAATCACGTGCTCACAGGTACAAGTTGTATCAAATAAGGAAAAGAATTGTTTGTAAGACTCATTTTACCATAATAGGAATAGTAAAAAATATGTAGCATGTAATAGAGTCTAAGTACAGAATAGTTTGAACATAAGGAAAGTGCACATTAATTAACAGCACATAAACAAGAGAGATTATAATTTGATTCTAAAAATTTGTTCAAATAATCACGAATGAGATTGAGAATCACATGGTATCAGTACTAACCAAGGAAAGTATCACAAAAGTAAGGAAGCAATTTTGAAAAATTAGTATAGAACTACAAGGAAAATATACAAAATCAAAGGTGTAGGTTTAATGAGATAACACAGAATCAGCATAAGTTATGTGAACGATCAATAAAACAAATGGTCGGACCTATAAATAACACGGGTTTGGACAAAATCAAAGAGACCTTAAGAACAAACGAAAACAATAAGCACAAGAGCATATAGAACACACATAAAGCCCAGAATGTTCATGGTAGTCATGCAAACATACTGCAAAAAAAATTCAAACTTCGAATCGAACCCAGAAGTATTAGGATTTCTTGACAAAAATGAGTCGAACCAAAATGAAAGGCTCAGGTAACGTTTAAACATGCTAAAAATCACAGTAATCAGAAAGAAATAATTTTTTTTGCAAAACAGTTTTGAAACCCTAGATTGGAAAATGAAGAAACTATTTAAAATCGGTGAAATTTTTTGAAGAAGACAAGTGACAACCTTAAGAAACCCACAGATATATCACAAATCTAAAAAGATCGGAAGATTTATAACAGGGTTTTTTTAGAAAATGAAAGAGACAAAGAAAAGATTGGTTAAAACCCATAGACACACCTAGATCGAAGATAGATCTAAATAAAAGTAAGAATCTCAAGGGCTAGGGTTTCAGAGACCCCAAAGAGGATGTGAGAACATTAGATCGTTACCGGTTTTAGTCGGAAAAGCCATGTATCTGACTCGAACAACCATGGGCGGTCGGAAAAAAGACCATAGATAGAAGTTGAGCAAGGTTTGGACTAGATATCTTTGAGATCTTTTCACAAAATCACAAAATCGGGCCACTAGAGGACGTAGGAGACAAGTACACGTCTCGAACAACCATGGGAATCCATGGATTGAGAGAGGATAGAAGGGGATTAGGGTTAGTTTGGGTGGCGGAAGCTAGGGTTTGAGTTAGGTTTCAGAGAGAATTGGAGAGGAAAGGGGATTCAAGGGCGGCAAATTGGTAGGAAATGAATTAGGTTAGGGGGTCGTTTGGGAATGGTAAGAGGCAACGTGGATTGTTGATCTCCCATATCAACAGTCGAGATTAGAAAGGGTAGGTGGGGATTCGGGTTTGGGCTTGGGTCCGGTGGGTTTTCAATTGGGTTGGGTTCTGGTTTAAATTAAAATTGGGCTGGGGAATTGGGTTTGATTTAGGCTATAATTGAAATACAAATGGGCTGTTATTTAAATATCCAATTTCCCCTTTTTACTTTATAAAAAATAGTAAATATTTTCTGAAAAATAAATTAAAGGCTAAAATGATTTATAATACATAATTAACAATTAAAAAATACAGGATCAAAGTTCACGCGTATAATACATAGTTAAACCTTAAAATGGCTAATATTGTAATTATGTGCAATTTAGCTTCAAAAATACTAAATATAATTATAAAAATATGTAAATATTACTTTAGCCAGACTTTGGCATAAATATAAAAATCCTATAGATGAATTATCAAAAAAAAAATTTGGAAATAATTATTGGGGATTTTATGGGTAAAAAAGGAGAAAATAAATTAATTTAAACCTTTAAAATTATGAAAAAAATAATAAAATACTTGGAGATGCTTATGTATGCATATATGTGCTATTTTGAAGTTATTTTGCAAATTGAAAATATATAGGAAAAAATTGGGTATCAACAGCTGCCCCTCTTTACCCAAGAAGAATGAAAGAGTTTCCGGGTAAAGAAATGATAGCCAATTTTGACTGAGCGAAACGGTTTAAAGAGGTTAGGCCGCACTCTGGCTTCTGAGTTGCCTACATATCACTAGTTTTATAGAAATCTGGCTGTATGTAGTTCAGGATCCACCGGCGGAGTATACCGATGGGGTGATTTTAAGAACGAACGCAACATCTAGGGTTGTGTGAGTGGACGATTTACGGGAATGGTTAGGTTTGATATCGCTGCGGGAACTAGAGCGGGATCGCTCCTGCTGGGATGGTCATTGCTCGTTGGTTTACCTGCAAATAATCAATACAAGCATATATTGTGGGTAAATTTAAACATGATGCGAATTCCCGTTGGACGATGAAAGTTGTCTTTGGACGATGAGGATGATGTCCTTAGACCATGATGTCCTGGGCCATGGGTTGTATGATAAGGGATTCGCAGGCCATGAAATGATGTTCTCGGGCTTTGAGAATTGTGCCTCCGAACTATGACGCTTTTGAATAATGATATGCAAAAGATTGAAAGAGATTATCAGGCCATGACATGGTGTTCTCGAGCTATAAAAATGGTGCCTCCGAACGATGACACCTTTGGATGAGTTGGCGATATTTCTGCCCATGAAGGATGTAGCATATGTCGATCTTTTAGCCTATGAAATGTAGTATGAGGCGATCTTTCAGCCATACAGATATAGTACGTGGCGATCTTTCAGCCATGCAGATTCAGTATGTGGCGATCTTTCAACCATGTAGTATGTAGTATAGGGCGATCTTTCAGCCATGCAGATGTAGTATGTGGCGATCTTTCAGCCATGCAGATGCATTATGTGGAGATCTTTCAGCCATGCAATATTTAGTATGTGGAGATCTTTCAGCCATACAGATGCAGTATGTGGCGATCTTTCAGCCATGCAGTATGCAGTATGTGGCGATCTTTTAGTCATGCAGATACAGTATGTGGCGATCTTTCAACCATGCAGTATGTAGTATGTGGAGATCTTCCAGCCATGTAGATACAGTATGTGGCGATCTTTCAGCCATGCAGATGTAGATGGAGACAAGTTTTAGTCTCGGAAGGCAGAATGGTAGCCTTATGTAAGTTGGAAGGCATAATGGTAGCCTTGTGCAATGCAGATGTAGATGGAGGTAGAGCTTAACCTTAGGAAGGCAGAATAGTATCCTTATGCAAGAAATAAAATAACACATGACAATGGAGTTTTCTTAGATGAGAGCAAATTGCAGCGTTGTGATTACTGGGAGCCTTGTGACTATGGAGCATTACTGGTGTGTACCGATAGCAAATGTTGGCAAGTGCGACGGTTCGGAGAGTCGTATTCTTGAACGATTTTTTTGTTCCATGGCCGTACAATATGTTCAATGACTTCGTGATCCTAGTGCCTGTATCCAAAGAAAAATTGTGAGTTTTGTAAAAGGGGGGAGGTTAATTTGTATCCCCGCTGGGTTTTGCTTGACGCATTCGGCTTCGATCTGGTGATACCGTCTGTATCATTGGGGTAGCATTGCTAAACAAAGCAATTTTAATAATGATCACGCATGATTTTGTAAAAATATGGCATAAACAAAAATAGCTTTTAGATGAATCTACGACTGTGACGTAGTTCAGGACATTGCAACCTCTCCTGCTAAGGAATTTTGAGGGTCCTCCTCAAAATTCTGCCCCAGTTTGATGGGTCGACATTTCTAACTGTTGCTCGTGCAGCGATCGGCTGAAATTACTTCGGAATTTTGAGGGTCCTCCTCAAAATTCTGCCCCAGTTTCCAATTGCGTGGGGAAATGAAAATTTTATTGAATTGTGATTGAACCCATAAGGCTGCCTACGTATCCCCTCTTAAACGGGAATCAGGTCAGGCGTAGTTCAACTTATATTATATAAGGAAAGCATAAAGTTTACACATAGTAACGCTTGACTGCATCTGAATTGATCGGCTTTGGCCAGACTTCTCCTTTTATTTCTGCAAGTAAGAGGGCTCCTCCCATCAAAACCTAGTGAACCATGTATGGGCCCTACCAGTTAGGAGAGAAAATTTTCTCTTGATGCGGGAAAATTTTCTTTAACACCAGCTGCCCCTGGTGTGAACTGTCTTGGCTTGAATTTTTTGTTGAATGCTCTGGCCATTCTGTTCTGATAGAGTTGACCATGGCAGACTGCATTCATTCTCTTTCCTTCTATAAGGGCTAATTGCTCGTAATGACTTTTTACCCACTTTGTGTCGTCGAGCTCAACTTTTTATATAATCCTTAGGGAAGGAATTTCTACCTCAGCAGGAACGATAGCCTCTATACCGTAAACCAGCATATAGGGGGTTTCCCCGGTTGATGTGCGGACTATGGTGCAATATCCCACAAAGTAAATGATAACTTCTCGTGCCACCGTTTATGTTTCTCTATCATTTTCCTTAGTATCTTCTTGATATTCTTGTTGGCGGCTTCTACAACTCCGTTCATCTACGGTCTGTAGGCTGTGGAATTGTTGTGTTTGATCTTAAAAATTTCGCACATAGCTTTCATCAAATCGCTATTGAGATTGGAGACATTATCAGTAATGATCGACTCTGGAATTCCAAATCAACAAACAATGCGGTCGCGGACAAAGTCTGCCATGACTTTCTTAGTCATTGCTTTGTAAGATGCTTCTTCAACCCATTTGGTGAAATAGTCGATGGCTACTAGGATAAACCTGTGTCCGTTGGAAGCGGCAGGCTCGATTGGTCCGATAACATCCATCCCCCAGGCAGTGAATGGCCACGGTGAGCTTGTTGTGTTGAACTCTCTTAGAGGTACCTTTATCATGTTTGCATATATCTTACAGCGGTGGCATTTCTGGACATACTAGATGCAGTCTGTTTCCATAGTCATCCAAGAGTAACCAGCTCGAAGTATCTTCTTTGATAAGACAAAACCGTTCATATGTGGACCACAGGTCCCAGTATGAATTTCCTCTAGTAGCCTTGATGCTTTCTTTGCGTCGACACATCTCAATAATCCTAAATTGGGAGTCCTCCTATACAGTATTCCTCCGATGTGAAATAAGTTATTGGACAATCTCCAAAGTATATGTTTCTGAGTAGGATTTGCAAGCTCTAGGTATTCTCATTTTGCCTAATATTCCTTGATATCATGAAACCAAGGTTTTTCGTCTGCTTCTTCTTCAACATGGGAACAGTAAGCTGGCTGATTATGGATTTTTTTACTGGAATGGGATCAATGAAATTCTTGTCGGGGTTCGGTATCATAGAAGATAGGGTAGCTAATGCATCGACGAACGCATTCTGAATTATGGGGACACGCTTGAATTCCGTCTTTAGGAACCTCTTTCTCAACTCCTGTACATGATGCAGATATGGGAGTATTTTGGAGTTCTTGGTTTCCCATTCTTCTCGTACCTGATGTATAAGTAAGTCTGAATCTCCAATCACTAGCAACTCTCTAACATTCATGTCAATGGCCATTTTGAGCCCTAAGATGCAAACTTCATACTCGGCCATATTGTTGGTGCACAAGAACCTGAGTTTGGCGGACACTGGATAATGCTGACCGGTTTCTGATATCAAGACTACTTCTATGCCAACTCCTTTAAAGTATGCTGCTCCATCGAAGAACATTCTCCAATCATCATAGGGTTCTGCAATGTCTTCTCCTATGAATGATACCTCTTCATCAAGAAAATACATTTTCAGGGGTTCGTATCCTCCATCCACGGGGTTTTCGGCAAGGTGGTCTGCCAGTGCTTGTCCCTTGACCGCTTTCTGAGTTACGTAAACAATGTCGAATTCACTCAATAGGATTTTTCACTTGGCTAGCTTGCCAGTGGGCATGGGCTTCTGAAAGATGTACTTCAAGGGATCCATTCTTGATATGAGATATGTAGTATATGCATAGAAGTAATGCCTCAGCTTCTGAGCTACCCAAGTCAAAGCACAATAGGTGCATTCCAATAGAGAATACCGGGCCTCATATGGGGTGAACTTCTTACTGAGATAATAAATTGCTTGTTCCTTCCTCCCCGTTTCATCATGCTGCCCCAGAACGCAGCCGAAAGCTCCATCTAACACTACAAGGTAGAGTAATAAGGGTCTACCTGGCTTGAGCGGGACTAAGACTGGTTGTGTTGACAGGTACTCCTTTATTTTGTCGAAGTCCTTTTGGCAGTCATCAGTCCATGTGGTAGCAGCGTCCTTCTTTAATATCTTAAAGATTGGCTCACAAATAACTGTAGATTGTTCTGTGAATCGGCTAATGTAGTTAAGCCTTCCCAAGAAACTCATCACATCCTTCTTGTTCTTTGGCGGTGGTAGTTCTTGAATGGCTTTGACTTTTGATGGATCCAGTTCTATTCCTCAGTGGCTCACAATAAATCCAAGCAATTTCCCAGCAGGAACCCCAAATGCACACTTCGCGGGGTTTAGTTTCAGGTTGTATCTCCGCAGTCTATTGAACAACTTCCTCAGATCTTCTATGTGGTTAGTGGCCTTCTTGGATTTGATAATAACATTATCCACATATACCTATATCTCCTTATGTATCATATCATGAAAGATGGTAGTCATGGCCCTCATGTAATGGCCCCTGCATTCTTCAGGTCAAATGGCATCATATTGTAACAATACATTCCCCATGACATAATGAAAGCCGTTTTCTCAGCATCTTCCTCATCCATCCAGATATGATGATAACCAGTGAAGCAATCTATGAATGACTGTAGCTTATGCTTGGCGCAATTGTCAATCAGGATGTGTATATTTGGCAAAGGGAAGTCATCTTTCGGACTAGCCCGGTTGAGATCCCGGCAGTCGACACAGACTCTGACCTTCCCATCTTTCTTTAGCACTGGTACAATGTTGGCTAACCATGTTGGGTACTCAACTACCCTGAGAACCTTGGCTTTGATTTTCTTGGTGACTTCTTCCTTGATTTTCAAACTCATATAGGGCTTGTGCTTTCTGAGCTTTTGCTTTACCGGTGGACACATTGGATCGGTTTGTAGTTTGTGGGCCACAATAGTCATACTTAGACCAGTCATGTCATCATATGACTAGGCAAATATGTCCTCATACTCCTTTAGAAATCTTGTGTATTCTTTCTTTTCTGATGGCGATAGGTGAATGCTGGTCCGTATTTCCTTGGCATTTTATGTATCTCCCAAGCTGATAATTTCGGTCTCATCGAGGTTAGACCTAGGTCTGTTCTCAAAGTTCTCAACTTCTTTGGCAATCTCGTCAGGTATATCATCTTCCTCTGAATCAATGTCCGTTTGTTGCGTTGTCTTATTACATGTCACAGTCATTGGTTCATCAAGATAAGTAATAGTAATGATGTATTAGTAAAGTAAGGAGAGAAAACGATAGCAATTAATTCATAAGAAAAATCAAAAATGCTTTTGATAAATTGAATAACTATTTTTAATATCAAATATCTTATTGCGGGAATTGAAAAATGCGAAAAGAAAATCATGTAGTAAATAAAGCAGTGAATAATGCTTGTTTTAGCCTTGCTACCCCGAGGCTCATCGGGCTCTGGTTGTCCTGATGCTCTAATTCTTGAGACGTTCCCCTCTGCTCACGGCCCGTATGGAAGGGCCTTCCTCCCCCTCCTCCTCGAGAATAACCCAATAGTCCATATCACTGTCCTCTAGAAACAACTTCTTCATTGCTGCAAGTGCTTCGTCTTCATCCGACCCATAAATAATGTCGGCCCATTGGAAGGTCTGCTTCAGATGCGGTATTGGCTGCTCTAGTGGGTAGTAAGGACCGCGCCATGGTGGCGACCAGTTATTGAATTCTTCCCAGGTGTATTCATATCCCAAACCGAAGGTAGTGCCATGTTTCTTGAGTTTTATGGGTTTATAGATCCCTTGGAGGTTCTTGCCGAGCCCTTTGCTAGGTTCGTACCCACTCCAACTCAGTATACTCTCGATTTTGTTATCCCACCAATTGTTTTTATCGACAACATTGACCCACTCGATGTGGTGGTAAGTTTCTCCACCCAGCTTCCTTCTTACCCCGATTGCTGGAATGGTCTGGTGACTGTATATTGGGTTGCTATTGTCGCCGTGAATGATCACTTCCTGGTGATTCCATTCGAATTTTACTGCCTGATGCAATGTTGATGCTACGGACCCAGCAGCATGAATCCATGGTTGTCCTAGTAGCAGGTTGTAAGACGCTGGTACATCCATTACCTGGAAATCAACCTCGAACCAGGTTAGTCCCATCTGTAAGCATAGAATAATCTCACCAATGGTGGACCTCTGAGAACCATCGAAGGCTTTCACATTGATTGCTCCATCCTTTATCTTATGTAGCCCTTTACCCAACTTCTTGAGTGTTAGCAGCGGACAAATGTTAAGACTAGAACCTTCATCGACCAAGATTCTGGTGATGAAATAATCTTCGCATTGCACAGTGATGTGCAGTGCTTAGTTGTGACCTAACCCTTCAGGTGGCAGCTCATCCTCATAAAAAGTGACCTTATGGATTTCCAACACTTGTCCTACCATATTAGCAATTTCCCCACCAGCGATGTTACTGGGTACGTACGCTTCACTCAGCACCTTTAACAGAGCATTCTTGTGTGTCTTGGAATTTTGCAGCAAAGAGAGGATGGATATTTGTGCTGGCGTCTTGTTTAACTGGTCGATGACTGAATATTCCTTGGCCTTTATTTTCCTCCAAAGATCGTCCGGACCTATCTCAATAGGGGTGGCCGATTAGAGAATTACTTGCTTGATTCAGCCAGATGTTCAGAGGTATAGACTCTACCAGTTATTGTCATACCCTGTGCTGTGACCGTTTCTTCAATGTTGACCTTGCCTTTCCTTCTTGCCTCGGTTGTATAGTCCCAGGGTACATCATTTGTATAGAATTATGGCGTGGTAGACATCGCTACTGGGATCGGTGCGGCTATTCTCACTTCGAATGAAACATGTGCCTTGGGTGGCAAGACTGCAACCTCAAATGGTGTGGGTGTATTCGTTGGAGATGCGAATTCAACCTCAATTGGTGTTTGTGTCTTTGCGGTGGCGCTGCCTCAAACTCAAGACGTATAGACATATTCACCTCAGCGTCTTCAGATGGTTGGATCTGGACTTTGATTGGATTGAGAGTAATTGCTGGTTTCTTTTGGTCATCACCTTCTGCAATCAACCTGATAGATCCTTCAGTGTCCCAGTCATCTTCTACTTCAATCACGTGGATACCTCCACCCTTATGTTCTGGCAGAGGATTGTTGCGGACGTTTGGAGTGGGTTCCTTTTCCACAATGATCTTGTTGTCAATCAAGGACTGTATTTTGTCTTTCAAGGAGCGGCATTCATCGATGGTGTGCCCTTTCATGTTGGAGTGGTATGCACAAGACTTGTTTGGGTTAACCCACTAAGAAGGATTCTCAAGGGTTGTAGCAGGGATGGGGGTGACATAACCAGCAACTTTGAGCCTCTCATACAATTGATCTATGGGTTCAGCGATGGTTGTATATTGTTTTAGAGGTCTGCGATCAAAATTAGGTCGGGGTCTAGGGAATTTTTAGCGTGTAGGGGGTGATTGATAATGGGATGGTTGAGCATTGAAAGTTTGGTAGACATGAGCGGGTTATGAGTATTTGGGTGAGGTAGGTTGGAATGTAGGAGGTGGAGATGACTGATAAGTTGGTGTTGGAGCTTGGTATGAGGGTGCTTGGTAATTTGGGGTTGGCTGGTATGTGAGTGGAAGTTTTGGGTAAGCTTGGTATTTGAGGGGAGACTTGGTATTTTTTGCAACCATCACAGCCCCTACGTCCTTTTTCTTGGACACACCATCGGACTGTAAAGCCTTATTTGTAGCTTGCAAGTCCTTGAAGTTTGTAACCATATCGCTTTTAATACCTTCTTCAATTCTTTTACCCAATTTGATAATGTCGGAGAACTTGTGGTTCTCAATCATCATCAACCATTCATAGTACTGCGGGTCTTGAGCCGGACAAAGAATTTGTTTATTTGCTCTTCTTCTAAGGTGGGTCTGACTTTACTCGCGAAATTTCTCCGTAGGCTTCTTCTTCAAATTCTGGATATAGAATACGTCTGGTGCATTCTCTGTATTAAATCTGAATCTATCCATAAAGTCAGACGACATGCCTACCCAGCTTGACCACTTCTTGGAATCTTGGCTGATGTACCAAGATAATGCGTCTCCTTTCAAACTCCTCATGAACATCTTAATGCAGATCCTTTCATCCTTCCCTACTCCAACTAGCTTGTCGCAATATGTCTTTAGATGAACCCTTGGATCACCCGTACCATCAAACATTTCGAACTTACGATGGTTGTACCCCTCAGGCAGTTCGATATTAGGCTATATGCAGAGATCCTCATAGTTCATCTCCTCGATTCTTTTGCTTCCCTTAACACCCTGAATCTGGCTGGTTAGTTTCTTAAGTTCCTCGGCCAAGTTCCTGATAAATAGATCTTTTTCATTAGACTCAGGTGTGCATGACATAGGATGGGTGGGGTGTGGCATGGTCTCAACGTAGATAGGATTGTTGTGGTGGCCTAGTGTATGGGTGTGGAAATGGTCGTTTGTGGAGTTCTGAGGTTTTGGGATGAGTAATGGAGTGTTGTTTGGGGTATGGCAGGTGTTACATTGGTTCTTTGGTGGAGCAGCGGGATGATTCTGTTGTTTTGGGATATTTTGAGGATGTGTAGGGTTTTGAGTGTTGGGGAAGTAGATATCTAGGGCGCTGAGGGAAAATGACAAGTTTGCCAGATTCCGGACCTGATCGAGTTCTTACTGGAATTTCAACAGTTTCTGTTCAAGTTGTGACACATTCTCATTAGGAACCCAAATACCATGGCCATCAGTGGCCTCTACCCATTCAACTGTGTTTTCCTTCCTGATGTTGTTCAAATTTTCCATCTTGCCTTTGTTCTTGATTTTAACAGGACTAAGAGGAGGAGTGGGTGGAGGGCCCAGGGATCTAGTAAAATAAGATGATGATGTCACAGTGCACGAACTAACCTTTGGGGAGGAAAATAATAAAAAATAGAAATAAAAACAAAAGGTAATCAAGTTATTGAGGATTATTAAAAGTATTGTAATATTTAAACACATAGTGCGGGAACGTAAAGCGTGTCCTAATTTGGAGAACCTCTTTTTTGCCCGAGGTAGACTTAGCGACAAATTGATTTGGAGAACTTAGAATGATAAATGCCTCATTTTATTGATTAAAATAGGCGAATCCCGAAATGACATTAGATAAGCAAGAAATAAAAGTCACTAATGGCCATTGTCCTTATTATATTCATAAAGCGAAAAAGGTAAACTTCTATCTGTTTGGTCCCAGAAAGACCTTCCCCAGACTCGGCATCCTTGGCTCCATCGAACAACTTGCCTAATTTGTGAAGTCCCAGCAACAGGTATGCTCTGGCTAGATGTCCGCCTTCGGTCCTTTCAGCCTTTTGACAGTCTCCAACTCTTTTGAGAAATTTTCCCTCTAGTTCTACTATGCCTTGCTCCAAGTATCCTAGCCTTTTGTTGGCACTGATAGCCATGTCTTTCCATTCCTCGATCAACTTCTGGTTGAATTCTTGTATCTCGCGGTGTTCGCTCTCGCGTTCACGGATCCTTTTGCGCAGCTGGTTGTACTTGACTTGTGCCTCGACCCTTTCATCTATAATTCTGTGACCTCGAACGAACCCTGGCTGGCCCAGACCATCCCAATTGTCTTCGAACCAACCTGAATAGAAAGGAGTATAACTAGCATGATATCTATCTGGCTCGATGGTGTCTTTCCCCATTACGATCTTACAGTGCCACATGTGTTGGGCTTGGCACTTGTAGGGACTATGATCATTTTGGAAGTTAGCTCGGAAATGGCTTATCTTGTCAACACTGGGTATGAATTCCTTCCTACCTGCTTGCCTCATAACTTGAAGAGGGACGTAAGGTTATGTTTCCCTTAGACCAATCAATATCAGGAAAGGTGCGTCTCTGGATAGGGCGATGAACTCCTCCGTCGGAAACCACTCGAACATCCATTGAACCTGTTCTTCAGTCAGATTATCAAAAAGCTCAACCCATCCTTTGCCATTCTCAGGGTGAGCGAACATGTCAGGGATGTAATTCATTCGCGTTGGGTGGTGGAAAGCAATGTGATCATCACAGTCCGTTCGCTGAATTTCTTGTCGGTATTAGCCCTTTTGGAGATGCTCCATGAGCCAAAGTTGAAGTAGTAGATTGCAGCCTTCGAAGTGTTTTGCTCCTTGTTGGCACTTCTCTAAGGCTTGGTATATTTCTGCAATGATCATGGGTACAATGCTGAATGTCTGTCCACCAATCCCCTCCATTAGGGTCTTGGTTACCATAGCCAGCTTAGTATGGATTCTTCCTTTCTTCTTTGGAAACACGATAAGACCCAGGAAGCAAGACATGAAGACAAAAACCCTGCGATGGATATGACCCAAGGATGTGATGGAAAACTCATCATGGTAGGTATGATATGATTTGCTGCGACCGTATCTTTCGTATAGGTAGTCAAAAGAGATGTATGATTCCTTCAGGCATACCAATTCTGCGTTCTTCTTAAAACCCACCATTTTAAGGAAACCTTTGCCTTTGCGATTCTCAGGCATTAGCAAACCCAGAGTTTCCCATACTAGATCGGCCATTCCTCCTATCTCCTCTAAAAAAGGTGCCATTTCGATGTACCCAAAGCGGAACACGGCCCTTTCACAATCCCAAAACAATGTAGCAGCCTCTATTGTCTTGTCGTTTGGCTGGATCTCTAGGAGGGATGGTAGATTACCCATATATTTTCTGATGAAGGTTTTGTCACTAGAATGTAGATCTTCCCACCAACTTAGCAACCTTGGGTGTATGTTGGTGACCATGCCGAATCTGGGGACTTCATGCCTCATCTTTCTGCAAGGCCAACAAGGTTAGGCCCTTACCCCCACCAGAATTGACTATTTAGCATCAATAATTAGCATAGAGCATTTAGTTCTCCAAATTAATGCACAGAATGTGATGATGTCCATTTGGGTTTAGGGAAACCCAGTGGACTTTGGACGAGTCTATCTTAGAGGATCATTATGTGGACAATATAACCGACCCGTCTAGGTTTGACCATGATGCATGCATAATTTTAAACAGAGTAAGGTTTCTATGGGGTTTTAGACTGGTACCCTTGAGCGGACAACTCAAGGGGGAAGGCACGGAACTATCGACTGCACTGCTGATCAACTAGTTTTACTGCAAATAAGCCTTTATGAATTTAGGGGGTAATGATATAGGAAGGGCGCAACCACTCATTAAGCGTTGCTATAGTATTTGTTTGGCACGAGTGGAGTATGATGTTGAGCATGATTATGAAAAATTAAAAGCATGTTGACATGTATTTGCACATTGAGAAGCGATAAATACAACAATTTTATAATTTAAAGCATCAATAAAGGAAGGAAACAAGAAAGATACATCAGTTTTGCTTTTCAAAAAGAAAGTAAACTCTTAAAGGAATTAAACAAATAATTGCACATAGAAGGAGAACAAATTCACAAAAATGGTATGAAATGGTAAAAGCCTAAGAGTCCCCAACAGAGTCGTCGTGTTGTCGCTGCCCCCTTTTTCCTTTCCTCAAGGAGGGAATCGGGTTTTATGATATTTTGGTTGGGGCAATTCTATCCTTTCGGGAAGGGGTTTGCATTTTTTGAAGACTCGCCACCTAATGATTTTAAGGTGCGTTAGGGCACCTATATAGTTTATTTCTAACTATGTTTGATAACCAGAGATATAGTAAGGGCTTGAAATTATCCTAAGTTGAAGGTGTTAGGCACCCCTCAGGAACCACTAGTGTGGTTCCCGGCCAGACAGTTTTTTGTGAATTTTTACAATTAGCAAGTAAGCAAGTATGGCTCAAATAGTAGGGTATTTAAGTTTAAACACATAAATATTTGAAAGACTACGAGATTTTGAAAAGGATTATAATCTAGGCATGTTCGTGAATGTAAAGAGGGGTGTCGTAGGTTTGTTTGTAATATGGATCACATCAGTACAATGCCCGTTAATCACTCCTTAGAAAAAGGGGCTACGCGTGGCATTAGCGCACCGGTCATCATATCCATATCTACCCTTTCCTTCCCCATGAAGGTCATTAAAGTGAAGGTGGGTCTCGACCCTATTGCATGCTGTTACCCGTCCCTTCCTATTAGTCCCGGGGGAATTTAGGACTCCTATCCTATAAGAAGGAGGTTCTAGGCAGACCCTGAGGTTTAAAGGCAAAATACTAAGGCGACATACCATAACAAGTAGGACTTCAATTAAGGGGAGCATGGAAGACAAATGAAAGGCTCAAATATACCTCCACAGGTAATACACATAGACAACATGACTCAAACACAATTAAAGTCTGAATTTAAATCCTATGCATGGTATCTAAGTGATAACAGCAGAACCGAATTCATCACATGACTCAGAAAAAAAGTCTGAATCAGGCTTGCCCCTGATTTTAATAGTTAATGATTAGACACTAATCACAGAGATGATTCTAGTTTTATTTAAAGTTGATTACCTAAGGCTTGCCTAGGCGTAAAATAATGTGCAGCAGTTATTCAAGATTATTAAAATAGTGGAAATTATTTTACTCTAAGAGCGTGCTGCAGAGATTATTACCAGTTATTTTAAACAGGATAATCAAGTGTGAAGCTATTTTTACTTCTTTTATAACCAGTTGTTTACACTAAGTGTGGATTAGATCCTAAAACATAGTATTTAAGACGCACATGCAAATGGCCGGATTATAAAAAAAATAGAATCCCTCAGGCATGATTTCTAAATACGCACAAGAGTTGCAGAATTATTGAAATGTGACTTCTAGAAGTACGAGAATAACAACTTTTATGTCAATGTTGTTATTGTCCTAGGAGCAGGATTTCTAAGTGATAGACATATAATCTGGATTAGTGATGGATGAGATGCTGAAGCAAGAAAACATGGGTCCTAAGAGCATGATTTCTAATGCATGTATGAACCCTAAACATGGTTTCTCTTGCACAATTGGGAATATAACCCCGATAACATGTTTTCTACCCTCAACAACTATAGCATGCATATTTACCCCATCCCTTTTCACTAGCCACCCCAATACTTGTTTACAACAGGTTATTACATACCAACATTGAAATGAATTACATAAGTAGCAATGAAAATAAGAAGTTACACTATAGGAAGCCTGATTAGGACTTCCTCCCTGAGTTACGTAATAAATCACTTCAATTGCTAAGATTTTTCATAGCTTTCCCTCACATTTAGGTGTGTTAGAGTTCCGTAAGGACCTCAAGGGATCTCGGGCAGTGCTCACACCCAGATTTCATAGCCAAGACAGAGTAAGTGCAGTATGAAAAGGCCAACTTTCATGTGTCCAAGTCCAGAGAGAGCTCAAGGATCCCAAGGCAAGGCTCACACAAAAGTGGCAGAGCCTAGTATTCTAAGAGTAGAAGGTGCAGAACACATGTTTGAAAGGATTTTATTTAAAAACTGGACTGACAAGTCCATTTTGAAAGCAATCAGTAACAGAGATGATTGAAAGCAGCTGTAGTAGTAAACAAAACTCAAACCCCTTAAGGTGGGATCACACACAGAATCAGTAATCATACAGGGGGTCAAGGGATTTGGGGATACACAGACATTTGGCTGTAAACACATAAACCTAGCAAGGGTCTTAGGACTGATTTTGACATGCTCGGCAATAGCTGATACTGGCATAATCATAGACCAGTCAGAAAGAACATAAACACATGGAGGGGATATGGATTTGGGATTCACAAGATAGTAAGTACAAAGTAAGTGATTGACAAGACATGCTTTGAAACACACATACGGGAATGCATTAATCTAAAGGGAAAGGGAGACATAGTAGCATGCTAGTAATGAAACTCAACTACAGGTTTCACAATAAAATCACAAGTAGAAGTGGACCAGCAATGAGAGAAACTAAAACAATAAGATAAGCATGTTATTGTTGAGGCTTTTAAAATTAAACTAGGACATACCAGTTAAGGAAACAAAGTGCAAAAAAGTAAAGCAAGTAGAATTCCACCGTCTAGCCTTGGCTTTCAACCGGCTAGACAAGCAGTAGCACAAGTAGTAGGGAAAGAAGAGAGAGTTTGAGTGTGTATGTGTGTGTTCTAAACTAATTGTTCGTGTCTTTAAAGAAGAGAGGGTAGAGCATTTATAGCTTTAAAAACAGGCAGGAAAATAAGGTAACAAGTACTGACTTAGCATAATTATAGAAACAATGCAAATTAGAATCAATTAAAGACCCGGACTCCCTTTAGTTAGGGAGTCATAGTTCAAACGGGTACAAGTTGTATCAAATAAGGAAAAGAATTATTTGCAAGACTGATTTTACCATAATAGGAATAGTAAAAGCATGAATCATGTAATAGAGTCTTAAGTACAGAATAGTTTCAACATAAGGAAAGTACACGTTAATTAACAACACATAAACAAGAAAAAGTATAATTTGATTTTGAAAATTAGTTCAAAGAATCACGTATGAGATTGAGAATCACATGGAATTAGTACTAACTAAGGAAAGGATCACAAAAGTAAGGAAGAAATTTTGAAAAATCAGTATAGAACTACAAAGAAAATACATCGAATCAAAGGTGTAGGTTTAAGGAGATTACACAAAATCAACATAAATTATGTAAATGATCAATAAAACAAATGTTCGGACCTATAAATAACACGGGTTTGGACAAAATCAAAGAGACCTTAAGAACAAATGAAAACAAGAAGCACAAAAGCATATAGAACACACATAAAGCGCAGAATGTTCATGGTAGTCATGCAAACACACTGCAAACAAATTCAAACTTCGAATCGAACCCAGAAGTATTAGAGTTTCTTGATAAAAATGAGTCGAACCAAAATGAAGGCTCAGGTAATGTTTAAACATGCTAAAAATCATAGTAATTAGAAAGAAATCATTTTTTTTGCAAAAAAGTTTTAAAACCCTAGTTTGGAAAATGAAGAAACAGTTTAAAATCGGTGAAAATTTTTGAAGAAGGCAAGTGACAACCTTAAGAAACCCACAGATCTAAAAAGATCGAAAGATTTATAACTAGTTTTTTTCAGAAAATGAAAGAGACGAAGAAAAGATTGGTTAAAACCCATAGATACACCTAGATCGAAGATAGATCTAAAGAACAGTAAGAAATCTCAAGGGCTAGGGTTTCAGAGAACCCAAAGAGGATGAGAGAACATTAGAAACCCAAAGAGGATGAGAGAACATTAGATCGTTACCGATTTTAGCCGGAAAAGCCATGTATCTAACTCGAACAACCATGGGTGGCCGGAAAAAAGACCATAGATAGAAGTTGAGCAAGGTCTGGACTAGATTTCCTCGAGATATTTCCATGAAATCACAAAAGCGGGCCATTAGAGGATGTAGGAGACAAGTACACGTCTCGAATATCCATGGGAATCCATGGATTGAGAGAGGATCGAAGGGGATTAGGGTTAGTTTGGGTGGCGGCGGCTAGGGTTTGAGTTAGGTTTCAGAGAGAATTGGAGAGGAAAGGGGATTCAAGGGCGGCAAATTTGTAGGAAATGAATTAGGTTAGGGGGTCGTTTGGGGTTAAAATGGTAAGGGGCAACGTGGATTGTTGATCTCCCAGATCAACGGTCGAGATTAGAGAGGGTAGGTGGGGATTCGGGTTTGGGCTTGGGTCCGGTGAGTTTTCAATTGGGTTGGGTTCCAGTTTAAATTAAAATTGGGCTAGGGAATTGGGTTTTATTTAGGCTATAATTGAAATACAAATGGGCTGTTATTTAAATATCCAATTTCCCCTTTTTAATTTATAAAAAATAGTAAATAGTTTCTGAAAAATAAATGAAAGGGCTAAAATGATTTATAATACATAATTAATAATTAAAAAATACAGGATCCAATTTTACGCATATAAAACATAATTAAACCTTAAAATGGCTAATATTATAATTATGTGCAATTTAACTTCAAAAATACTAAATATAATTATAAAAATATGTAAAAATTACTTTAGCTATACTTTGGCATAAATTCCCATATCAATAGAACAATTTATGTATACGGATACTTGTATGGACTTGTCGGCTATGTTTTGGGTATACAAATGTCATGTTGGCCTTATAGGCCCGTATGTCACGTGTAAGTTTTTATATCAGGTTGGGTCGTCCTATATTGAGTACTCCCCCATGTTCATTCTGGTTAGCCCATGATGGCCTGTTTGGCCTATTTTCCAATGAAAGTACGATAAGAATAATATGTTTTGTTGGTACTCGGTTGAGTAAAGTATCGGGTGCCCATCGCGGCCCATAGGTTTGGTTCTTGACAAAAGTGGTATCAGAGCAGTTTTGTCCTAGGGAATCTACAAGCCATGTCTAGTAGAGTCTTGTTTATGGGTGTGTCATGCACCACACTTATAAGCAGGATGTTGCAGGGTATTTAGGACTGTCACTCTTTCTTTTTACTCTAGATCGTGTGGTAGAGCTCAGTTGTAAGAACTCAATTACTGAACTCTATCTTTCCCATAATATGACGATGCCTACACCTAGAAAGACAGTTGGCAAGAGGTTGAATGTGGCTATGGAAGAGTTGAGTAAGAGGAACTTGATTTTTCATAATGCTTATGATGAGTAAATGTAAGGTCTCCAGCAGATCGTGTATGTACTAAGACGCGTGAGCTTCTGGAAAAGGAGCCCTAAGGCATGAATATCTATCCACTCATATGGTAAAAAGCAATGAGAATCAGAAGGTAGATACAAGTTTTAACAAGTAAAAGGAGCAAGATGAAGAAGGGTACGAGGTACTCAGCTAGTGAAGATTATAAGTACTTATTACTTAGAAAGGTAAACATTGATTTACCTTCAACAGTAATAGAGGTATCTATAATTGGCCATACAGATATCAGTTATGCCTTATAGGGATAACGAGTGCTATTTAAGAGAATGACGGGATATTAAGAATCCAGCTGGGGTGAGAGTAACCCAAAATGGTGAATGGATTGTTTGCGTTAGATGACATTTCCGAAGGATATTGCAAATGTGTTAATAGATCTCCTTATGAGACACCCAGATGGTGCAATCTAAAATAGTATAGCTAGATATGATTACTACAAAGATAGGCACTAGAAGCCTTGGACGGATAAATATTACCTTACTGTGGCTCCCATCCGTAGTAAAGAAAGAATGTTAGGCAACTCGAAAAGCCAGCGGATGGAGCGAGGGGAGCTAAAAGCAAAAGAATGTCTTGTTGAAAGTTTTCATAATAAAATGATAAACATAAATGTTTGCTGGAAATAAGAAGAGAGTTAATGTGATACATGGATGACAATGGTAGGACAAAAAAATGACTGTATTACAGAGTCTATAGCTAAGTGAAGGAAAAGACAAAAGGTAACAGGTCTTGAGACCACAAATGTAAAGGCCATACATGCATACCCTTATTTTGAGAAATAAGTTCGTGACTCTAACGTGATTACTAGAAGAAAAAGTAAGACCCCAGAATAATAGAAATTAGTATGGGCTGGTGAACAAGATAAACTAAATGTGATTTAAGGACTGAGTGATTGGATAATAGTCAGTATGATGAGAATTTTACATTACGTTCTGGTGATAATAGAATCGACAACAGAATAAGAGTTATGAGAAATTCAGAGAATGGTCATTCAGGAAGACGCTCCCTAAAGCAAGAAATGTGAGTAAAGTTAAGCCTAAGGGACTCCATGTGCCAGTTACACTAAGTGTCACCCTCGCAAGTAAGGAAATTTGCTATCCTTGGTACAGAAGGATTACCGCAAAGCAAGTAAGGGCCATCGATGATGTGAAAAGGCACTAAATATGAAGAGGGAAAACATCTATACATCGATTAATCGTAGCACTAAATCTTAGTACCCTCCTAAAGTGAATAATATAGAGTGACATGGCACTAAGTCAGAATTAAGTGATTCTAGTAATTATGGAATGGTAAAGGAAGACTGTGATCAAAATGAGAAAGGGATGAGGTTGCCCTTATCTAAATCCTACTGATATGCTATGATTCTAGAACATTATGCAAGCACGATGTTAAGGATAGGAATTAAAGGTTCCTACTTGGGATGTTATGGATAAATAAGGAACCAGTGCGAGAGGTAAGTTAAGACAAATAAAATAACCCAATAAAAAAAGGTAGAATATTGATATGAGAATGGGCCAACAAATAGTTAGTAGTTGATTAAAAAAATGCCTAGTTATGGCTAGACAAGAAGACACAGACAAATCAACAGATCATGCAAGATAAACATAGTGAACCCTAATATCATTGTAATACTTGAGATATATTTAGATAGGAGTCGGGGTAGTTAAAGGTACCATATAAACGTTATGAGAATAAAAGAGAGTTCCACTAGGAAGACAGTCAAAACATCAGTTCAGAAGCAAATCTTCAAGAACAAGGGCATGGAGGTCAGTAACTATGGATAATTATAGGCAAGGAATGACATCAAAAGGTCCGTAATAAGCTCACAGATTTACAAGAGTCAGAGGGTCCTCCCTAAGTATTATAATGAAAGACTAGCTGAGGAAAAAAGGAAGAAGGCTACAACCTAAACACATTGACCTAAAAAATAAATGGTCTTGTAACAACAGTCTCACAACAACATTGTATGCACGCTATAAGAAGGTGGTGCTTACAGTGGCTATTAAACGGGGAGTAAAATCAAAAGTGATATTCAAGATCATATGAGTTGTATGGAATTCCAATATGTGTGGGCATTAAGATAAGCTAAGTATGTACGCAACAAGTGGTAGAACAACCAAGAGAAGTAATAGCTTACGTTAAAAGAAAGTTGAGAGGGGAACATCAGGAATTATTCAAGCAATGATCCAGAGTTAGTTACGTTATGAACACATTTAAGATTCAGAGTATTATCCATGAAGCATATATGTTGACAATCATACAGCCGTAGAAGACTCCGGTGCGGGTTAAAAGAAAGAATTGAGTCCAGGTCATAGACAGAGTATTGAATTGTTAAAGAATTATATCATGGATATTCCATAGCGCCAATAAAAGGCTATAAGTAATAATTGATATCGTGAGATGCAAATTGGAAGATAGCTTAAGCCTGCATAAAGGTTGATCAGAGGAAAGAGGAAACCAAAGAGTTACATCAACTAAGTAAATCAGGAGTTTGATTATTGCACCCAGAAAATTATGGACATAGTAATTGAGAGCATTGCAGGATCACTCTTAATATCAGAGGTACAAGAGAGATAATACAGTAGCCATATTTTATAATGGATCTATGATAAAGTCGGTTACAAAAGTACTAGCCTCATAAGAAGTCAATATGAAGGTGTCACCAAATTGTGTATGTGCACTAGAGGTGCAAGTATTATAGTAGAGCTTCAAGTTGTGAATATGAATTATACCTATGTGGAAGGGAAGTTATGAATGAGATAGAAGAATGTGAGGCGATATTTTAAGGTAAGTGAGGTAAAGGTGAACAACGTTCGAGATACCCAAGTGCAGAAGGTTGTGAATAATCCATACTTCAGATAGAAGGCTAGAAGTGCTGAGATTCAGTATTAATAGTGGCGTCGTCAGTGGCATATCTTCCAGTCAATGATTTCTAGGTATCGAGAAGTCCACTCAAGAGAGTAAAGAAGAGTTAAGATGATGTGATGTCTCGCTTGATGTTCTAGAATAACACACAGAAATCTATGGTGCAAGCAAGTTGAAGGAAGGTTGTGGGATAATATAAATAGATATGTGTAACTCGTAAGTTAAAAATACAAGGTTTTATGAAGACATGAGTAAGAATAAGGAAAGGCAAGTGAGAAGGTGACAAGAATAGATAAGTACTCGGGATTAAGCCCATTTAAACAAGAGAGTTAATGGTTTCTCTAAGTTATAGACAACTCGGTATAGCCTGAATAAACTCAAAGAAGTCTAAGACTAGTAGCATTTAGAGGAAATGGAATGCTGCCCTAGCGTACAATGAGGATGTAATTGTGATAGATAAAGGATGGAGTTTGGGGGTGCGATTGAGTAATGATTTGAAGAGGATTTCATGAATTATATGAGATTAAATTACCCACGTAAATGTCACGCCCCAACCTCGGGGGGCGCGACCGGCGCTCAATCAAGTGAACCCGACTGAGCAAGCCTTACTGAACACTTTCTACCCCAAATCAATATGAATATGGAACCCATGCCTTTCATTAATTTAGACGGGAATACATGGTGCATACTACATCATTGGTTCATTTCCTATCACAAAGATTTACCGTACATAAGCTAGCTTCAAGGATTCTACAAGAGTTACAGTTTATAGAGATCACAAGTTTAGGATTACAACATATATAGTGGACTCCCCGAACACCCGTACATAACCCACACTAGTGTCTTTGGAGCCTCTAAGGATACAACAGATAAGCATAACTATACCGGCAACAAGGCCCCGGCTATACCTCAAAATTGGAAAGCTGTAATAACAAAAGATACACCTTATAGCCCCATGGAAGAAAAAGGGGCTCACCGAGACTTCGAGTAGAAAAATGCTCCGCTACACACGATCGGCACTATCCGCTATGGAGCCACCTACAATCATAACACGAATGTAGCGCCCCGGGCAAAAGGGACGTCAATACATTTGAATTGTACTGGTATGTATAACTAAACACCATTTTACTAGAAAGAACTATCAAACAGATACGAGCAAATAAGATGGACAAATCAAAGAAACAATTCATATAATCTTTCATACAATTTCCACAACATAGATTAGGGCGTTTCTGTCACATGTTTACCATTGTTCTCAATACCACCGCCATCTCGAGCGGAGTCCGGTCACGACCCGACCGGCTAGGTCACCTCATTGGAGGCATTACTCTTAATTAATATTTCATTTCCCTTATCCGGAATTCAATATCAGCAAATTACCACCATGTGTGCGTCATGGTGTCCGATCACAACCCGATCGGCTAGGTCACCTTATTGGAGGGATTACTCCATTCTCATTGGTCAACACCTTCAAACCTTTATCCCCCACATATCATGACAATTCCTGGGGCACTCATGGCCACCATCATCACATCGTTTTCCCCTTTTCAATATTCATTTTACAAGTTGTGATTATAGACACATATATCAAGGATAATTCAAGTGGCAAATCACAGGTAAGTGAGCACATAGCTAGCATGAATAGTTCTTTGTTTCAATGTTGGCTTATAGCCCAAGTAATTCAACACATAACTGTACTTTTCATCATTCTCTAATTACCAAGATTGGTACATTATTCACATTGAGGCACATCCTTCACGAATATGTATAGATATATGCAAATCAAGTAATGCGTAATGACAATCAATACACTAGCCAATTCAACTCTTACCATACTTTCGTAATGACAACGGAGTTCAATTTCTAATAAAAAGGGGTTTTAGCCATACATACCACAATAAAGCTTTTCCTTACTCTTTTACAAATTTCCGGAACTCTTAGCACTTTGATCTATTGAGTAAGAATTACAAATTAAATTGAGAATTAGAGACAAAACTGAAGTTCTAGCTTGGTTCGAGCATATCATCAAACACTAAAGGTGCATTGTGATCTTAGCCCCTTTTTGTGAGGAATTTCTATCATTTTATACCCCCAATTGCCTTCTTTTTAGTTTTCTACCTTCCAATATCCTATGGTTTGACATGCATGTAGAGAATATCATTCTTATACTCTTGAATTACTTCTCTACTGACCCCATATATCTAAGTGTAGAAATAAGAGCTGAGGTTATGAATCTTACCTCTTGGGAATGAAAATTTAGGTGTCTTCACTTGATTTTCTTCAATGTTTTAGCAAGGCTCAAGGAGTATATGATGGGAGACACTTTCTACCTCTAAGACCCTCTCTCTCTCTCTCTCTCAAAGTCTCAGAAGATATTCTTAAAATGAGCTATAATAACGAATATATCGATAGGGAGGTCGGGTTAAAAATTAGAAAATTGGAGCCCCGAGTCAAATATGCGATCGCATTTGCGATCACAGAGTAAACATGCGGTCCGCATAATGGACCGCAAAATGCTCCCCAAAAACTAAATATTCTGACTCAGTCTGCGGTAAGAATGCGGTCCGCATTCATGTTCTGTTGTCGCAAAGTGCACCGCAGAACTAACCCTCGCAAAATTCAAAGGAAAATATGCAACGACTATGCGGTCCGCATTTCGATTATGCAACCGCATTTCGACCGCATAACTGACTTTAATTTTAACCAATATTCTGCCTCACTCTGCGGTAGATATGTGGTCTGCATTTTGATTATACGACCGCATTCTGGACCGCATTTATTGCATTTTTCTGGAAACTTATTTTTGACTTTTTAATGCATTATTCAATCCAAAAAGGTCCGCGCCGCCGTTAAGTGGATTAGGAAAATCACTTCAAATATTCCTCGATGCAACGTAAGCCCTAGTGGCAAGGTATTACGTAAGAAGTTTCAAGTTATTGCTGGTATATTGTAGATCATTATTGAGGTGAATCAACAATGGATGGATAAAAGTCACAAAGTATGAGATGAGAATTACGTCGTCATTCTTAAGATGAATAGTAATGAGGAAGCATTAAAGGACTTAGATTTATCGGGATTAGCAACAAGAGTAAGCTGGAATTTGGTAGCGGACCTCAACAACGATAAACCGAAGTAAGAGTTATGGTATATTATGACCTACCTAGATCTAGTAAAATTATGCGGATAGATAACCGGGTCTATCAAACAAGATATAGCATTATTCGTAAGTTCAAAAAAGGTACCGAGCAAAGAAATTCAGTGTACCTATGGATTCCCAAAGGGATATCTTGTCAAGCTCTGTATATGTTCACAAAGTGAGAACTAGAGGTTGGCTAAAAGCTGCAGGAAAAAGGGGAAAAGAGTCACATATGCGCACATACAAGGCCAGAGTCGTACATGCTGCGTGGTAGAAGTTAGCAACAGTTACAACATATTAGAAGGATTCCGACTACAAGTTATAGTGTGAGAAAGAGGCTTAAAGGGGGAAAACTCCCTGGCCTTTGGATTGATTCAAATAACAATTGCCTAAGTGGAAAGGAGAATATTAAAGTATTCGCAAGAACTATAAGTTATGACAATGATAAGTGCATTAGTCAACATTCGAGGATGAACGTTCTAAAAGGGGGAATGATGTTACACCCCATATTTTCGTACGTGAAAGTACGACATGAGTAAATTAATGAAAGCTCAGAAATGAGATGTTATATCCCGTTTTTTCGTATGTTGAAGTTTCGTCGTAAGTTAATCGACGTAAGTTCGGAAATGAGATTATTTTGAGATTATAAGCATTATGTTATTTCAAATAAGTAATGAGTAAATATGTGAAGGTGAGAGGGTAAGCAAATCGAAGAAAACATGTTTCGCTGAAGTTTGACATTTTGGGATAAAATACAGTCCTAGCTATAATACACCGTGTTTATGGACTAGTGCCTTACAAAGTAACACATAACCATTATAGTAAAGTATATAAGGTATGCTAAAAATGAGTAGTATTTTAATTTGAGATAATTCTTAATTATGTGGATAATTATGGATTTTTAAGTGGGAGATTAATTTGTAAATTGGATTTTGTGGATAATTATTTAAGTGAAGACTTTGGATAATTACTAGGGGACAAATTCATGTGGGTTTATGGAAACATGACACCAAATTGCCATCTCTTAACCTTAAGAATGTAGTGGAAACATTTAAAGAGATTCGGAATTCTTAAGAAGGTCAGTCACCTATCCATTTAGCATGTAAGTCTTGAAAACATGAGATCTATCCATTTAATATGTAAGACTTCATTGGTGCCAAGTTTGTTTCATGATATTAAGAACGTGATTAGCTCAAATTTTTCTATAGTAACGTGAGGCTTCATAAAGTTCATATAAGAATTGATATGTTACCAATGTGAATTTATGCTACAAAAATTATACGATACTACGTAATGTTATAGCAACGAGATTTTTTGATTCTAAGGGAGTACGGTGTAATTTTTCTCAAAGAATATCATACGGATTTTCCCTACTTTGATCCGCTGTTACATGTTTTGTCTCAATCAACCTGTGTTGGAGAGATTTTCAAGAGAATCGGCTAAGGTATGTTACGGCTATCCCTTCTTTCTTTTGGCATGATCTATACGACACAAACGAAACGAGAAAATGTACCATTTCCATAAATGACTCTATTCATAGAAGTATTAGAGATGCCTATGTTCTTGAATTCCCATATGCCTTATTGTTCTATTGTCTATTCAGTGGTCTCAGAAAATATGTAAGTTGATAAAGTCTGTTTCATGATATTAACCAAAGATATAATGGTCTTATGATGTTCCGAGAGATTTTATTGACATACTTCTCATGCATTGCATTCATTTATACATGTATATTGACCAATGACCAGACGGTGTTATATACGCATATATATGTGTATAATATGTATATGGGATATGGAAAAAGGTTATGGCATCATATACGCACCACCACCTAATCAGCCGGTATACGTTGATTATGTTGCCCATAGCGGCCGAGGTGATATGATGGGATGCCCTTAGAGGCTTGATAATGTTATGAACACATGTACCTATGCACAATATGAAATTCATACGCATATGCATGGCACTATAAGTATTACATAATTTAAAGAGTTATCTAGACTTACATGTCGAGTCTTTTACTCCATGCTTCTATCATGTCTATTGTCTATTATTTACTAATTTTCATTCCTTACATACTCGGTACATTATTTGTACTAATGCCCCTTTTGCCTGGGGACGCTGTGTTTCATGCCCCCAGATCTCGATAGCCAGGTTGAGAGTCCTCCAAGTAGGCTATCAACTCAGCGGAAGATGTTGGTACACTCCTTTGCTCTGGAATCTCTTGTTTGGTCAGTATGATTTAGACATGTATTGTTTGGTATGGTGGCTCCCTATCCCGACCTTTATGATAAGTATGTAATCCTAGAGGCTTGTAGATACATGTCATGTATACGGATACTTGTATGGACTTGTCGGCTATGTTTTGGGTATACAAATGTCATGTTGGCCTTATAGGCCCGTATGTCACATGTGTAAGTTTTTATATCAGGTTGGGTCGTCCTATATTGAGTACTCCCCCATGTTCATTCTGGTTAGCCCATGATGGCCTGTTTGGCCTATTTTCCAATGAAAGTACGATAAGAATAATATGTTTTGTTGGTACTCGATTGAGTAAGGTATCGGGTGCCCGCCGCGGCCCATAGGTTTGGTTCTTGACAAAAGTGGTATCAGAGCAGTTTTGTCCTAGGGAGTCTACAAGTCGTGTCTAGTAGAGTCTTGTTTATGGGTGTGTCGTGCACCACACTTAAAAGCAGGATGCTGCAGGGCATTTAGGACTGTCACTCTTTCTTTTTACTCTAGATCCTGTGGTAGAGCTCAGTTGTAAGAACTCAATTACTGAACTCTATCTTTTCCATAATATGACGATGTGTACACCTAGAAAGACAGTTGGCAAGAGGTTGAATGTGTCTATGGAAGAGTTGAGTAAGGGGAACTTGATTTTTCATAATGCTTATGATGAGTAAATATAAGGTCTCCAGCAGATCATGTATGTACTAAGACGCGTGAGCTTCTGGAAAAGGATCCCTAAGGCATGAATATCTATCCACCCATATGGTAAAAAGCAATGAAAATCAGAAGGTAGATACAAGTTTTAACAAGTAAAATAAGCAAGATGAAGAAGGGTACGAGGTACTCAGCTAGTGAAGATTATCATTACTTATTACTTATAAAGGTAAACATTGATTTACCTTCAACAGTAATAGAGGTATCTATAATTGGCCATACGGATCTCAGTTATGCCTTAAAGGGCTAACGGGTGCAATTTAAGAGAATGACGGGACATCAGGAATCCAGCTAGGGTTAGATTAACCCAAAATAGTGAATGGATTGTTTGCTTTAGATGACATTTCTGAAGGATATTGCAAATGTGCTAATAGATCTCCTTGTGAGACACCAGATGGTGCACTTTAAAATAGTTTAGCTAGATATGAGTACTACAAAAACCGGCGCTAGAAGACTTGAACGGATAAATATTACCTTAGTGTGGCTTCCGTCCCTTATAAAGAAAGAATGTTAGGCAACCTGAAAAGCTTGCGGATGGAGTGAGGGGAGCTAAAAGCAAAAGAATGACTTGTTGAAAGTTTTCATAATAAAGTGATAGACAGAAATGTTTGCTAGAAATAAGAAAAGAGTTAATGTGATACATGGATGACAAAGGTAGGAAAAAAAATAATTGTATTACAGAGTCTGTAGTTAAGTGCAGGAAAAGACGAAAGGTAACAGGCCTTGAGACCACAAAAGAGTAAAGGCCATACAGTCATACCCTCATTTTGAGAAATAATTTCATGACTCTAACGTGATTACTAGAAGAAAAACTAAGACCCCATAATAATAGAAATCAGTGGTTTGGGTTCAGAGTGGCTTCAATGTGGAATGAGACACTTAGTCTCCTATTTAGAAGTTTACGTTGGAAAAGTCAAGTGGATATTGTATGAATGATCTCGGATATGAATTCTGATTGTTTGGTTAGCTCCGTCAGCTGATTTTGGACTTGGGAGCACGTCCGGAATGTGATTTTGAGGTCTGTGGTAGAATCAGGCTCGAATTAGCAAAATTGGAAATTTGGCGATTCTTGATCGGTAGTGAAAAGTTTGATATGAAGGTCGGAATAGACTTTCGGAAGTTGGAGTAGGTCTGTAGTATTATTTGTGATGTGTGTGCAAAATTTCATGTCATTCGGAGGTGATTTGGTAGGTTTCAGAATCGTTTTGCGGAATTTAGAAGTTTAGAAGTTCTTAGGCTTGAATCCGAGTGTAATTTGGTGTTTGGATGTTGTTTTGAGTATTCTGAAGGTTCAACTAAGTTTGAATGTTGATATGTGACTTGTTGTTACTTTTTGTTGAGGTCCCGAGCACCTCGAGATAATTTCGGATGGTTATCAGTGAGTTTGGAAATTTGGTAATGCAGCTGAAGCTGCTGATTCTCTCTTAACCGCACCTGTGGAGTAGGAACTGCAGGTGAGAGGTCCGCAGAAGTGGGTCTGAGGAGCAGGTGCCCAGTTGGGGTCGCAGGCTTGGTCCCCGCATCTGCAATGACTGCAGATGATGTAACGACCCGACCGGTCGTTTTGAGCTCTAGCATGTCGTTCAGCAGTTTGAGGCCATGAACAGTTTCATTTCAGGTATTATGACTTTTACGCTTGGTCGGAATTAAGTTTCGGGAAGTTCAAAGTCGATTTGGAAAGAGAATTCTCATTTCGGAAGCTTAAAGTTGAAAGAATTAAGTAGGATTGGAATTTTGAGTCAATGACCTCAAAATCGGGATCTGAAAGTTCTAGCAGGTTCGTATGATAATTTCAGACTTAGGCGCATGCCCGGATCGGGTTTAGGATTACCCGGAGCATTTTGGCGACTATTGTGGAAGTTAGAATTTTGAAAGAAATTTCATAAGCTTGGGTTGAAGTGCATTTCATCGTTATCGGTGTCTGTTTGGGATTCCGAGTATGTGAATAGCTCTGTAAGGTGATTCTGGAGTTGGGAGCGCGATCAGAAGTGAATTCGGGGGTCTGTAGGTCATTTTGAAGCCATTTGACTAAAGATAGAAATTTGAAGGTTTTTGAGAAGTTTGACCGGAAGTGGACTTTTGATATCGGGGTCAGAATCCAATTCCGAAAGTTGGAGTAGGTCCATAATGTCGAATATGAATTGTGTGCAAAATTTGAAGTCAATCGGACGTGATTTAATGGGTTTAAACATCGAAAGTAGAAGTTTGAAATTCTAAAGTTAATAAAGCTTGGATTGGAGGTCGATTCATGGTTTTGGCATTGTTTGATATGATTTGAGGCCTCAAGCAAGTCTGTAATGTGTCTTGGGATTGGTTGGTAAGTTTGGTTAAGGTCCCGGGGGCCTCGGGTGGATTCCGGGTGGTTAACGGATCGAAAATGGGATTTTTGGAGGCTGAGGTTTGCTGGTTGCTGTCATAACCGCATCTGCGATTTTTGGACCGCAGATGCGGGTTTGTAAATGCGGCACTTCAACCGCAGAAGCGGTTTTAGGCTTGAAGAGAAGGGACTGCAGATGCGGTCAAATTTTCGCAGAAGCGGGACCGCACATGCGGTAGAGGCATCGCAGAAGCGGAACGAGCGGCTAGGCTGCGACCGCAGATGCGGTCATTTTTCCGCAGATGCGAGACCGCACCTGCGGAGGGGGAGCCGCAGAAGTGAAAAAGGGGAGCTTAATGGGAACCATAGAACCGGTATTTGGACCGCACCTGCGGAACCGCAGAAGCGGTCAAAGGACCGCAGGTGCGAAAATAGCTGAAGGCAGAGGGGTTTTAAAAGCCGGATTTTGGCCATTTTCTCTCATATTTTCTTGGCTTGGGCGATTCTTGGAGGGGTTTCAAGAGAGTATTTTCTTCATCAATGATAAGGTAAGTTACCCCCACCTATTTTGAGTTAAATACATCAATTATGTATGGATTTAAGCATGAATTTTGTAGAAAACTTGGGGTTTGAGGGAAAAACCTAGGGAATTAATATTCTTGGAATTTAGCCACGATTTTGGGGATGAAATTAAGAGAAAATCTTATAATTGAGTTAGTGAGTTCATGGGTAATTTTTATCTTCGAAAATTTTTGGATTCCGGGCACGTGGGCCTGAGGGCATTTTTGTCAACTTTTCGATTGGGGTTAGAAATTGCTATAAATTGGATTATAATGAGTACCTTAGACTGTATCAATTGATTTACATAATTATTGGCTAGTTTTGGGGCGTTGTGCATCGATTCGATTCTTCGGAAGGGCGTGGAATGCCGGTTATGGACCTTTGGAGCGAGGTGAGTCTCCTTTCTAACCTTGTAAGAGGGAATTGTCCCCATAGGTGAGTTAATTGGTTATGTGCTCCTATTTGTGGGGGCTACGTATGCACGAGGTGACGATAGTCCGTGCATAGCTATTATTATGCTATTGTCTAAGACCCAAAAGTATGCTATACTTGGATTAATCATAAACTTATTGACAGCTTGAATTGCTTAAATCACATTGAATTAGTAAATCAATTTCTAAAAGGATTAAACTTCATATTTCTTAAATGGTTAAAAGAGGATTGACCTTCTTTGGATAATTGCTCCGTGTGGACTCTTGATTGACTGTCTGTGTGTGTTTAAATTTTGGAGCAGGCCGAACGCCTCGGCAGATTAAATAGATGCATCTATGGTTCGCGCCGTTCGACCCTCGGCAGTGCATAGTTTACATTTCTGTTGGAGCGTGCCGTCGACCTCGGCATGATTTGCGCATTCTTGTATTGCTTCCTTGAATTTATTAAAGTTGTTGATGACTCTTCATGGCTTGAGAATATTTGGATAATAAAGAAAAAGGAATTTTGGAAATTTCCTATAAAAGAAATAATTGTTTACTTGTTTCCTTCTATTGGAATAAAATCATGTATATAGAAATCTATGATTTAATGTATTATTGGCCTCATTATTGGACCACTAGTAAGTGTCAAAGTCGACTGTCTCGTCTCTACTTCTTCGAGATTAGACGGGATACTCATTGAGTACACGTTGTTTACGTACTCATACTACAATTCTGTGCATTTTTGTTGCACAGGTATATGTAACTCTAGAGGTCTACTGGGCGTAGCATCACGGATGATTCTAGGACTAGATGAGTTGCGTTACTCGAGACGGCTGCAGCTAGTACAGTCCCTTCCAATATACTGTATTTACTTCCTGTCCACTGTATTCTGGACGGACGTTGTATTTTATTTCCTTGTGAGTAGACGCTCATGCACTTGTGACACCGGGCTCTGGGAGGATTTTTGGATTATTAAATGTTAAGTTTGTTAAAGATTCCACGGTTGTTTTCGTAAATTTTATTATTCGTTATTTAATGTGTAAAGAAAAACGATTTTGACAATACAAAAATGGGAATTTAATTGAGTATTTCGGTTGGCTTACCTGACAGTGGTGTCCGGCGCCACCACGACCCTTAGTTGATTTTGGGTCGTGACAACATGGTATCAGAGCACTAGGTTCCTAGGGTCTCACGAGTCATGAGCAAATATAGTAGAGTCTCGTGGATCGGTACAGAGACGTCTGTACTTTTCCTCGGGAGGCTGCAGGACTATTAGGAGTACTTCCCTTCTTGATTCCTTATCGTGCGATTTGATTCCTGTGAGGCTTATGCCTTTGTTTCTTTCCTACTCAATCTTATGCAACGTGAAGCACTTTTTATAAATATAGAATTGATGAATTTTAATGGCGCTGCAGATTTGGTGCAGGACATTTCTCCCGGTATAGTTGAATGGACTATTATCGTCGCCTTGTTGAAGGGTATTTTATTGTTTCAGCTCAATAGCAGTACTTCTGAGAGCTCTAAGGCTAGGAACAAGTTTCCATGATGCTTATGAACGGTTGTTCCGCAGTATTGATATGATGGTAGGATGCTTGCTTGCTTGTCAGGGCAGTGAATGACTTGGAGGGAGGTTTACTCAGTGCATGATCTAGAGATTCGGTATTTTATTCCCGGCAGGGGAAAGGTAATCGGGCAAAAAATGTTCAGGTTTGGGTTGACAAGATACCAAGACTCGATATTTGCGAGCGTGACAGAATTTTCTTCTATGATGAAGTGTTGTTGTCCTTATTGAATGTACTAGATTCTCCGGTGTTATGATATTCTACAATCCGCCTCTGGAGCAGGATATTGCAGGTTAGTATTGAAGAAGCGACTGTTAGATATCGCGAGGTGCGGCAGTGCAGGATTTAATCGGTGTTTCTAATGTCGATGGTAGATTTTATTTAAGGCAACAATTGAGCAGCAAAGTATGAGGAGAGATATGTGGAAAGTGTCAGACGGTGGCTAAAATTCCTAGAAGGCCAGGTGTATGAAGCAAAGGTCAAGTAGTTGATTAAAGAAGTGAGTTTTCCCAAAGTGGGAGAGTGGCGGATGTTGCGTATGGGCTTGGTGGTAGGATTATTACACACCTTAAGGAGAGTTTGGAATGATTTGGGATTTTAGTGGCTGGCGATTAAAGTCTACGGGTTTAATTGGAAGTATGGGCTAATATGCAGCAAGGAGATCGATCGCGCAAATGTGGTTGATGATTCAGAGTATAAAAAAAAGAGGGGAGGGGGGTTTACAAAAAGATTTCGAGAATTTTGGCGGTTGATTGCGCATGGTTATGTCAATAAGAGATAAAGAGGACGGGTGAGTTCCAGATTTGTGGAATAATGGCTTCAAGCTAAGTGGGAGAGTCCCACCGCTTATGATTGGGTTGCATGGTTAGCTACTTGCGAGATTTTTGGTTATTAGCATATAGATGGGCTATTTTAGCTATGGGAAAGGACCATAGGTGGTAATTGGAGCAAAAGAATTATTAAAGGTGGGCTATCTTTGGCCTTATTGGCCCATATTCAGACTCGAGGAGAGATTCAGGATTTTGCTTCGTATAGATGCGGGTTCCAAGGGAAGTGATTCGGCGGGTTCTTTGACAAGAGGGTATTCATGTGATAGAAGACTCATGGAGTTGATTATATTCGGGTCCAAATCAGAGTGGGTGGCTCTCAACAATGGTCATAGTAAATTCACAAGATGAGGTGTGACGTCTAACAATTTCGAGCGTATAGGTACGGTTAAGAATCAAGCTTGTTAGCAGCCTATGAGAAGAGGCACAGAATGTTCTGTGATGTTTTGGCTTGCGATGTAGCAATTGGGAGGTATGAAATGGTTCATGGGATTTGAGATAGCATGGTCTCGTGATTCAAGGTCACTCGGGATGAGTGCGGATAAAGTGTGGTAAGTGTTAAATGGAGTTGTTATAATTTCTAAGGCAATCCAGGTAAATCGAAAGAAGATAGATTGGTTAGACATAGTTTAGTTGGCATATTGGTGGTAGAGATCAGTTCCTTCAACGTGACCAAGTTATGCAAGTGATTTGTGACAGTGCGTATGAGGCTTGTCAGCCGTAATTGATGTTATTCAGAAGCATTCTACTGTTATGGCCCGTTATGTGTGGGCGAATCCCTGAAGGGCTATGGTGGCTTACAATACTACTTAGAGATTTAAATATTCTACGGTTATGAGAATTTGCCTGTGTGATACTATGGATCTCCTTAAGTGAGTTAAGTGAAAAGTTTTTATATAATGAAGTATTAATCTATTAGCGATTCTGGAATTATGATGACGAGTTGTGTTCTACCATATATTGGCATATTGGGTGCAGCAAGTGATATGGAATTTGAAGTGAGGGTCAGGGTTGCAGTTCGGAGCTGACAAGGATGTCACAAGCTCGGTTGAGCAGGAAAGGAGTTTCGATGTTTAAAGTAAGTCGGTATTGTCGTCAGTGTCATCTGAGATCAATGTTCCATAAAAAGGGGACTTCGCATCCTGGTTAAGGATTCTTGATCGCTTTTCAGCGTTAGTGCGGCCGGTGGTTTGGATGTACGGACCTGTTATGTGTTTTAGAAGGTTGTGGGAGCGTGTTCCGCAAGAAGATTGTATAAGTATGGCATGTAGTCACTTGATTGATTTAAGATTTAAACCAAGTATGAGGATTGTGGTAATACCATCAATTTGAGAAATATATGCTTGGAGGGCACTTAGTCTATTGAGTGGTGGACTGCGGATGATTTCTCTGACTAGGATGGATGTTCTTATGTGTTATAAGCGGAAGATGAGTTATTATGGTATTTGAAAGGTAATTAGACTAGTTCAGGGCGATCAAAATCGGCTTGAGGTCGGTGGATGGATTCAAGTGTGAATATGGGCTCCATATCAGTCCAAACATGTTCATTTCAGTAATACGCTCCTTACGGAGGAGTAGTCAGGGTGTTATTTTGTTGCTAGATATATCATGCAATGATACATTGCGCCGTGTGAGTTGTGAGGCGGATTGTTGAATTTCTTATGTATTGAAGGTTCCGCGTAGAGATGATGTTATATGAGCAGGATGGCTCTTGAGATTTGGATCGTATATCGCACCTCAGTTGTACTCGAGTTTGTGGATTATAGCATTATATGTCTCCCCATGGAAATGGTATAATGCACTTAGCGTGTTTATGACCGATATTTGATATTTCATTGAAATGAGCAATTTAGACCGATGTGCATCTCTTTATGTGAGTTCTACATGTGGATCGGGTGGCACGCCGCTATGGTTATGTTGTGTGGATCGGATGGCACGCCGCCATGGGTATGTTATTTGGATCGGGTGGCACGCCGCCATGGCTATGTTGTTTTGATCGGGTGGCACGCCGTCATGGTTATGATTTCTTGAATCGGGTTGCACGCCGCAACAGTGTGATGTTCAGTACAGTTCCCCATATCTGTTTATTATGTTCTGTTTCCTATTTTCTGAAAGAAGCTCATATTAGTTGTGCGCCCGCGTCGCATGTATGATTCGCGAGCGGGGTAATTGAAATTCCCTTTCAGAGTTCGTTTTCCTTTGTATCACATTCTAATTGGTAGCCTATTGGCACATTGTGGCATCATATGAGACTTTTGGTCATGTCAGGGTGGTTTTTTGCGTGAGCAGTTCGTACTGGGTGAGACGAGATTGCTGGATATAGGATTACTACAATCTGATTACGTGAAATATATTAAGGATCAAAGATCATTATTTGGTTCAGAATGAGGTAATGGTTCTTGTCAGAAGTATAGACTCAATGATTGGTTGACTCGACAGTTGATTATGAATTTCTGCACATCTCTTCCGTCATGGCGGTATTGTAAGAAGTAGAGCAAGACCTATGTAGGTCATGAGGTGCAATGGGAGCATCCTGTGGATTTTCGACTAAGTTGATCAAGAAAATGTTATTGTGGTCCAGTGAGTAAAGTGATGCAAGGTGTGAATTCAGCAAAGTTATGCAATCATGTTTGGGTACAACGTGTAGTGATTGATATGGTGATCGTATGTTGGAAACAGGTCGGGCATAGAATTTCGGATGTTGGAATTGAGCTCTAAGGCTTAATTGCTTAAATAAAAGGGAATATCTTTAGAATTGCTCGAGCTGATGTGCTCAACTGAGTTGTGGTAGCACAGGAAGGTGCATGAGAAGTTAAACAGTGATTTCAGACTACTCCAGTGTAGTTCTCAGCACGTTCGAGGACGAACGTATGTTTAAGTGGGAGAGAATGTAACGACCCGATCGGTCGTTTTGAGCTCTAGCGCGTCATTCAGCGGTTTGAGGCCATGAACAACTTCATTTCAGGTATTATGACTTGTACGCGTGGTCGGAATTAAGTTTCGGGAAGTTCAGAGTCGATTTGGAAAGAGAATTCTCATTTCGGAAGCTTAAAGTTGAAAGAATTAATTAGGGTTGGAATTTTGAGTAAATGACCTCAGAATCGGGATCTGAAAGTTCCAACAGGTTTGTATGATGATTTCAGACTTGGGCGTATGCCCGGATCGGGTTTAGGATAACCCAGGAGCGTTTTGGCGACTATTGTGGAAGTTAGCATTTTGAAAGAAATTTCATAAGTTTGGGTTGAAGTGCATTTCAGCATTATCAATGTATGTTTGGGATTCCGAGTCTGTGAATAGCTCCGTAAGGTGATTCTGGAGTTGGGAGCGCGATCGAAAGTGAATTCGGGGGTCCGTAGGTCATTTTTAAGCCATTTGGCTAAAGATAGAAATTTAAAGGTTTTTGAGAAGTTTGACTGGAAGTGGACTTTTGATATCGGGGTCGGAATCCAATTTCGAAAGTTGGAGTAGGTCCGTAATGTGAAATATGACTTGCGTGCAAAATTTGAAGTCAATCGGACGTGATTTGATGGGTTTAAACATCGAAAGTAGAAGTTTGAAATTCTAAAGTTCATAAAGCTTGGATTGGAGGTCGATTCGTGGGTTTGGCGTTGTTTGATATGATTTGAGGCCTCGAGCAAGTTTGTAATGTGTTTTGGATTGACTGGTAAGTTTGGTTGAGGTCCCGGGGGCCTCGGGTGGATTCCGGGTGGTTAACGGATCGAAAATGGGATTCTTGGAGGCTGAGGTTTGCTGGTTGCTATCATAACCGCATCTGCGATTTTTGGATCGCAGATGCGGGTTCGCAAATGCGGCACTTCAATCGCATAGGAAATTTTGGGCTTGAAGAGAAGGGCCCGCAGATGCGGTCAAATTTCCACAGAAGCGAGACCGCACCTGCGGTAGAGGCATCGCAGAAGCGGAACGGGCGCTAGGCTAAGACCGCAGATGCGGTCATTTTTCTGTAGATGCGGGACCGCACCTGCGGAGGGGGAACTGCAAAAGTGAAAAAGGGGAGCTTAATGGGAACCCTAGAAGCGGTATTTGGACCACACCAGCGGAACCGCAGAAGCGGTCAAAGGACCGCATGTGCGAAAATAGCTGAAGGCGGAGGGGTTTTAAAAGTCGGATTTTGGCCATTTCCTCTCATATTTTCCTGGCTTGGGCGATTCTTGGAGGGGTTTCAAGAGAGGATTTTCTTCATCAATGATAAGGTAAGTTACCCCTTCCTATTTTGAGTTAAATACTTCAATTATGTATGAATTTAAGCATGAATTTTGTAGAAAACTTGGGGATTGAGGGAAAACCCAGGGAATTAATATTCTTGGAATTTAGCCACGATTTTGGGGATGAAATTAAGAGAAAATAATATAATTGAGTTCGTGAGTTCATGGGTAATTTATCTTCGAAAACTTTCGGATTCCGGGCACGTGGGCCTGAGGGCATTTTTGTCAACTTTTTGATCGGGGTTAGGAATTGCTATAAATTGTATTATAATGAGTACGTTAGCCTGTATTAATGGATTTACATAATTATTGGCTAGTTTTGAAGCGTTGTGCATCGATTCGAGTCTTCGAAAGGGCGTGGAATGCCGGTTATGGACCTTCGGAGCGAGGTGAGTCTCATTTCTAACCTTGTAAGAGGGAATTGTCCCCATAGGTGAGTTAATTGGTTATGTGCTCCTACTTGTGGGGGCTACGTACGCACGAGGTGACGAGAGTCCATGCGTAGCTACTATTATGCTATTGTTCAGGTAGTCTAGGACCCAAAAGCATGCTATAATTGGATTAATCGTAAACTTATTGACAACTTGAATTGCTTAAATCATATTGAATTACTAAATAAATTTCTAAAAGGATTAAATTTCGTATTTCTTAAATGGTTAAAAGAGGATTGACCTTCTTTGGATAATTTCTCCCTGTGGACTCTTGATTGACTGTCTGTGTGTGTTTAAATTTTGGAGCGGGCAGAACGCCTTGGCAGATTAAATAGATGCATCTATGGTTCGCGCCATTCGACCCTCGGCAGTGCACTGTTTACATTTCTGTTGGAGTGGGCCGTCGACCTTGGTATGATTTGCGGATGCTTTTATTGCTTCCTTGAATTTATTAAAGTTGTCGATGCCTCTTCATGGCTTGAGAATATTTGGATAATAAAGAAAGAGGAATTTTGGAAATTTCCTATAAAAGAAATAATTGTTTACTTGTTTCCTTCTATTGGAATAAAATCATGTTTATAGAAATCCACGATTTAATGCATTATTGACCTCATGATTATACCACTAGTAAGTGTCGAAGTCGACCATCTCGTCTCTACTTCTTCGAGATTAGACAGGATACTCATTGAGTACACGTTGTTTACGTACTTATACTACACTTCTGTGCATTTTTGTTGCACATGTTTATGTAACTCTAGCGGCCTACTGGGCGTAGCAGCATGGATGATTCTAGGACTAGATGAGCTGCATTACTCAAGACGACCGCAGCTAGTACAGTCCCTTCCAGTATACTGTATTTACTTCCGCTCAACTGTGTTCCAGACGGACGTTGTATTTTATTTCCTTGTTAGTAGACGCTCATGCACTTGTGACACCGGGTTATAGGAGGATTTTTGGATTATTAAATGTTAAGTTTGTTAAAGATTTCGTGGTTGTTTCTGTAAATTTTATTATTCGTTATTTAATGTGTAAAGAAAAATGATTTTGACAATATAAAAATGGGAATTTAATTGAGTATTTCGGTTGGCTTGCCTGACAGTGGTGTCCGGTGCCACCACGACCCTTAGTGGATTTTGGGTCATGACAGATGCGGTAGGGAAATCGCAGAAGGAAAAGTGGACTTTTAATGAAATTCCGCGGAAGCGGAGAGGTTTGCGCATATGCGGAAGTGCTGGGCAGAATGTATAAAAGGGGGACTTAGGAAAATTTGGGTTATTTTCCACCATGCTTGTTCGGACTTGGAGCTTTTTGGAGGGTTTTGAAGAGGGAATCAATGGGGTTTACATTAGGTAAATTACTTGAGCTCAATACTCATGATTATGGTAATTTTCAGTTGTTTAAGCATGTAACTAGTAGAAATTATGGATGAAATTGAGGGGTTAGGGCTTGGAAATTAGAGAGTTTGATTTGGGGATTTGATGGGCCATTTGTTGTTGGATTTTGATGAATTTAGTATGGATAGACTCATGAGTGAAAAGGGTTTCTAGTTTATTGATTTTTGTCAGATTTCGAGATGTGGGTCCAGGGGCCGTGTTTGGGTGAATTTCGGGATTTAATCTAAATTGATAGTTTTTCATGTGGAATTGATTCCTTGGACTATATTGATTGTATTGTATTGCTTTTGGTTAGATTCGGGATGTTTAGAGGCCGATTCCAGAGGCAAGCGCATAGCGGAGTAGGATTTGACTTGGTTTGAGGTAAGTAACGCTTCCAAACTTGGTTTTGAGGGTTAAAACCCCCGAACTATATGTTATGTAATTAGTAATAAGGTGACACTAATTCCAAGTGATGGGCGTGTGAGCGTGCACTGTGAAATTGCGGCCTGGTTCATTCCATGGCACCGCTTAGTGACTCTTTCTTGCTGATATCCGTGTTTCTATTATGTGATTAAGTAAATGAGTAGTAAAACATGCTAATTATCATGTTAAGGCTTCACGCCGAAACCATTGAGACCCGAGTGGTCGTTTCTTTCAGTCATATCATTAGTTTCATTGATATTCTGTACTCAGTCTTATTCATGCATATCATATAATATCTCAGTCTTGGTTGTTATTATTTGGCACATCATATCATTGTTTCGGGCTAGTTTCATGGCATTGTAAGCCCATGTGTGTGAGACTGGAGAGTGATGACCGAGTGAGGCCGAGAGCCTGTTTATGAGTGATAGTTATGGGATCAGGTTGCATACCGCAGCGGTTATGTTGATGATTATGATAGCACTTGGGCTATAGGAGCCCCTCTAGAGTATGTAAGGTGACGAGCGTGTACTTGTGCTATTTGTTGAAAACCTGGTTTTACTTTAAGTATTTAAACTGAGTTCCTTTCTTACCTATTTTTATTCTACTTGCAAACTTAGTCTGTGTTAGTTCAGAAAAACATGTTTAGTTGACTTAATTGCCTATTTGCTTAAACTGCCTTAATTGTATTACGCGAAGCATGTTAGGCTAGAATTAACTATTTACTTAGAACGAATTTAGCATTTATTTAATGTTTTTGTGTTGCTGCTGTATGTTTTAAATTGGGACTACGGGATGGCATCTCGGAAGATCCCCTATACGTATTTATGATTTGGACTGAGGTGCGGGATACTAAGAGATCCCTGGCACGTATATTGAGGATACTGAGAGATCCTTGGGATACTAAGAGATCCCTGGCACGTATATTGAGGATACTGAGAGATCCTCGGGATACTAAGAGATCCCTGGCATATATTGAGGATACCAAGAGATCCTTGGGATACCAAGAGATCCCTAGTATATATATTGAGGATACTAAAAGATCCTCGGGATACTAAGAGATCCCTGGCATATATTGAGGATACAAAGAGATCCCTAGTATATATATTGTGGATACTGAGAGATCCTCGGGATACTAAGATATCCCTGGAATATATTGAGGATACCAAGAGATCCCTAATATATATATTGAGGATACTGAGAGATCCTCGGGATACTAAGAGATCCCCGATTATCATCCTTGCTATGAGCGGTATTCCTTTGTGTTTTGCCTTTATTTCTTTCTCCGTTATTGCACTCTTATTATATTGTATAAATTCTTACCATAGATTCTCAATTTCATTGCTTATTTTATCCTGTCACTTGATTATTTATTTAACCTCAGTAAGGCCCTGACCTTTCTCGTCACTACCCAATCGAGGTTAGGCTTGGCACTTACTGAGTACCGCTGTGGTGTACCCATGCCCTTTCTGTGCATGTTTTTCATGTGTAGATCCAGGTACTTTCACTCAGTCTTATCATCCAGGTTTAGGTACTCATACTACACTTCTGTGCATTTTTTTTGCACAGGTATATATAACCCTAGTGGCCTACTGGGCGTAGCAGCGCGGATGATTCTGGGACTAGGCGAGTTGCATTATTCGAGGCGACCCGCAGCTAGTATAGTCCCTTTCAGTATATTGTATTTATTTCTTGTCCACTATATTTCGGACAGATAGTGTATTTTATTTCCTTATCTGTAGATGCTCATGCACCTGTGACACCGGGTTCTGGGAGGATTTTCGAATTATTCAGTATTAAGTCTTTTATCAATTTTATGTTCATTTTGTAAAATTTTTACTATCTAATATTTAACGTATAAGAAAAATAATTTTCATAAATACTAAAACTGGAATTTAATTATGCATTCTTGGTTGGCTCGCCTGACAGCGGTGTCCGGCGCCACCACGACCCTTAGTGGATTTTGGGTCGTGACAATATGGTATCAGAGCACTAGGTTCCTAGGGTCTCACGAGTCATGATTAAGTCTAGTAGAGTCTCGCGGATCGGTACGGAGACGTCTGTACTTATCATCGGGAGGCTGCAGGACTATTAGGAGTACTTTCCTTCTTGATTCCTTATCGTGCGATCTGATTCATGTGAGGCTTACGTCTTTGTCTTCTTCCTACTCAATCTTATGCGACGCGAAGTGCTTGTTATAAATCGAGAGTTGAAGAATTTTAATAGCACTACGAATGTGGTGCGGGTGTTTCTCCATGCGGGGTTATTTGAGCTATTATCGTCACCTTGCGGAAGGTTATCGGCTCAGCAACGGTACTTTTGAGAGCTCTGAGGTTAGGCACAAGTTTCCATGATGCTTATGAATGAATGTTGCACAGTAGTGATATAATGGTAGGATGTTGCCCACGTATCAGGGCAGTGAATGACTTGAAGGGAGGTTTACTCAGTGCATAATCAAGAGAATCAGTATTTTATTCCCGGGAGGGGAAAGACAATCGAACTAAGAATGGTCAGATATGGACTGGTGGAAGTAATGAGACTTGGTATTTGCAAGCGTTGTAGAGTTTTCTTCTATGATGGGATGTCGTTGTCCTGATTAAACGTGCTAATTTTATCGGTGTTATGACCTTCTACAATTCGCCTTTGGGGCGAGATATTGTGAGATAGAATTGGAGTCACAACTGTCATATATTGCAGGATGAGGTAGTTCAGGATTGAATCAGTATTTCTAATGTTGACGGTTCGATAAAGATGACCTTTGGAAAGGTTTAAGTTAGCAGCAATTGTGGGTTCAGGTGCCACGAAGATAGATTTTGTTTAAGACAGCAAGTGAGCAGCAAAGTATGAGGAAGGACATGTGGGAAGTGTCAGGCGGTGGCTAAAGTTTCTGGAAGGCCGAGTATAAGAGGCCAAAGGCTGAGTAATTGATTAAGGGGATGAGTTCCGCCAAAGTGGGAGAGCAGTGGAGTTGCATATGTGCTTTGTAGGTGGATGACCACCTACCTTAAGAAGAGTTTGGAATGATTTGGGATTTTAGTGGCTGGCGATTGAAGCCTACAGAATTAATTAGAAGTATGGGCTATCATATGGCAAGAGATTTGATATAACGAGACGGAGCTTCTTGAACGAAGAAGGATACAACATAACTTTGAATTGGAAGAATATTGCCGCACATTTAATTGATATCCACGAGGGGTGAATGGACTTGTGCAGTTGGAGAGTGAGCTCGGACTCAGGATAGGTTATTGATGTTTTAGTGATTGTACCCCATGCAGCAGCGTTGGAATATGTCGGGGAGTGAATTCTACAGGTGGGTTATTCCTGTGAGTAGGTTAGCGGTCGTATGGTTGGCGAGGCTTCTGCGAATAATTCTATTGGTTATACAGTGAAAGGGTTGGTCGTGCGAATGTTGCTAATGATTCAGGTATAAAAATTGGGTTTCTACAGTAAGATATCGAGAATTTTGGCAATTGATTGTGTAAGGCTATGTCAATAAGAGATAGGGAATTCCGGTAGATTCCAGATTGTGAAATAATGGCTTCATGCTAAGTGGGAGAGCCCCACCATTTATGATTGGGTTGCATGGTTATCTACTTGCGAGGTTTTTGGGTATTAGCATATCGATGGGCTAGTTCTGCTACGAGAACAGACCATAAGTGGTAATTTGAGCAAAGGAATTATTAAAAGGGGGCTATCGTTGGCCTTATTGGCCAATGTTCAAAGTTGGGGAAGGATTCAGGATTGTGCTTTGTAGAGATGCGGGTTCCTAGGGAAGTGATTTTGCTAGGTGCCTCACTAATGGGGCATCCATGTGCTAGAAGATTTATGGAATTGATTATATTCGGGGCCAAGTCAGAGCGGGTGGCTCTCAATAGCGGTCCTAGTGAAATTCAAAAGATAAAGTGTGGTACCTAGTGATTTCGAGCCTATAAGTACAGTTAAGAATCAAGCTTTGTAGGAGCTTATGAGAAGGTGCCCAGAATGCTCTATGATATTTTAACTTACAGTGTAGCATTTGGGAAGTACAAAAGGATTCGTGGGATTTGAGACAGCATGGTCTCGTGATTTAAGGCCACTCGAGATGAGTGCAGATGGAGTATGTTATATTTTGGATGGAGATTGTATTATCTCTAAGGCAATCCAGGATAAATTAGAAAAAGGTATATTGATTGGCCATAGTTGAATCTGGCATATTGGTGTTAGTGATCAGTTTCCTTCAGCATGATCAAGTTATGCAAGTGATTGTGACGGTACATATCAGGCTTGTCAGCCACCGTAATTGATGATATTCAGAAGCATTCTATTATTATGGCTGGTTATGTGGAAGCAGATTCCGGAAGGGCTATGGTGGCTTAGACCACTACTTAGGGATTTGCATATTCTACAGCTATGAGAATTCACCTATGTGATACTATGGGTCTCCTGAAGTGAGTTAAGTGAAAGGTTTTTATATGATAAAGTGTTAACCTATTAGTGGTTCCGGAGTTATAATGAAAAGCGTGTCCTATCGTATATTGGCATGTTGGGTGTTGTGAGTAGTATGGAATTTGAAGTGAGAATCAAGGTCGCAGTTCGGTGTGGACAAGGATGTCACAAGCTCGGATGAGCAGGAAAGGAGTTTCGATGTTTAAAGTAAGTTGGTATTGTCTTCAGCGTCACCTGAGATCGGTGTTTTGTAAAAGGGGCTTGTATCATGGTTAATGATTCTTGAACGCTTTTCAGCGTTGGTGCGGCCGATGGTGTGGATGTACGGACATGTTATGTGTTTCAAAAGGTTGTGGGAGAGTGTCCCACAGGAAGATTGTATAAGTGTGACACGTGGTCACTTGATTGATTAAAGATTTAAACCAAGTATGAGGATGGGGATGATACCATTAATTTGAGAATTTATGCCTGGAGGGCACTCTGGTTATTGGGTTATGGATTGTGGAGGTTCGCCCCAGTTAGGAGGGCTGTTCTTATGTTTTACGAGCAGAAATGAGGGTTATTATGGACCATGGAAAGGTAATTAGCCTAGTTCAGTGCGATCAGTGTCGGCTTGAGGTCGATGGATGGATTCAAATATGAATATGGGCTCTATATCAGGCTAAACGTGTTCAATTTAGTAATGCGCTCCTTATGGAGGAGTAGTCAGGGTGTTATTTCGTTTCCAGATATTTCATATAGTGATGCATTGCGCCGGGTGAGTTGTGAGACGGCTTGAGAAATTGCTTATGTGTTGAGGATCTGCGTAGAAATGATACTAGATTCAGATTGTGTATCGCACCTCAGTTGTGCTTGAGTTTTGTAGCTTATAACGCTATATGCTCCCTCAGGGATGTTATTATGCATTTAGCATGCTTATTACCGATATTCGGTATTTTGTTGTAATGAACAAATTTGGCTCGATGTGCATCTCCTTATGTGAGATCTATGTGTGGATCGGGTTGCATGCCGCAATAGTGTGATGTTGAGTTTAGTTTTCTATACACTATTTTGTATGCCTTGCTTCCTATTTACTAAGGAAAGTCCGTATTAGTGCATGAGTTAGGTAAGTCCTTCCGGAGTTCATTTTTCCTTTGGTATCACGTTCGAATTGGTGGCCTATTGGCGCATTGTGGCATCATATGAGACTTTTGATTATGTCTGGGGTGGCTTATTGCCTGAGCAGTTCGTACTGGGTGAGACGAGATTTTTGGATTTAGGATCAGTTCAATCTGAGTATATGAAGTATATTAAGGGTGCAACGATCATTATTTGGTTCAGAATGAGGTAGTGTTCCTTGTCAGTGTATAGACCCAATGAATTGTTGATTCGGCAGTTGGTTATGAATTTTTGCACATATCTTCCGTCGTGGTGATATTGTAAAGGTTAGAGTAAGACCTGTGTATGTCATGGGGTGCAATAGGAGCATCAGATTAGTAGGATTTCAACTAAGTTGATCAGAAAATGTTATTGGGGTCCGGTGAGTAAAGTGATGCAAGGCGTGAATTCAGCTAAGGTATGCAGTCATGTTTGGGTACAACGTGTAGTAATTGATATGGTGATCATATGTTGGAAACAGGTCGGGCATAGAATTCCGGATGTTGGAATTGGGAACTAAGGCTTATTTGGTTGAATAAAAGGGAATATCTTCGGAATTAATCGAGCTAATATGCTCAACTGAGTTGTGGTAGCACGGGAAGGTACATGAGAAGTTAAACAGCGATTTCAGACCACTCCATTGAAGTTCTCAGCACGTTCGAGGACGAACGTATGTTTAAGTAGGAGAGAATGTAACGAACCGACCGGTTTCTTTGAGTACTAGCACTCCGTTCAGCAGTCTGAGGCTATGAACAGCTTCATTTCAGATAGTATGACTTGTACGTGTGGTCGTAATTGAATTTCGGAAAGTCCAGAGTTGATTTGGAAAGAGAATTCTTATTTCGGAAGCTTAAAGTTGAAAGAATGAATTAGGATTGGAATTTTAGTAAACGACCTCGGAATCGGGGATCTGAAGGTTCCAGCAGGTTCGTATGATGATTTCGGACTTGGGCGTATGCCCGGATTGGGTTTTGGATAACCCGAGAGCGTTTTGGTGCCTATTGTGGAAGTTAGCATTTTGGAAGAAATTTCTTAAGTTTGGCTTGAAGTGAATTTCAGTGTTATCGATGTCCGTTTGGGATTCCGAGTCTGGGAATAGCTCCGTATGGTGATTCTGGAGCTGGGAGCGTTCGGAAGTGAATTCGGAGGCCCGTAGGTCATTTTGGAGCCAATTGGTTAAAGATAGAAATTTGAAGGTTTTTGAGAAGTTTGACCGGAGGTGGAATTTTTGATATCGGGGTCGAAATCCGATTCCGAAAGTTGGAGTAGGTTCGTAATGTCGAATATGACCTGTGTTCAAAATTTGAGGTCAATCGGACGTGATTTGATAGGTTTAAGCATCGAAAGTAGTAGTTGGAAGTTCTAAAATTCATAAAGCTTGGATTGGAGGTTGATTCATGATTTTAGCATTGTTTGGTGTGATTTGAGGCCTCGAACAAGTTCGTAACTTGTTTTAGGGTTGGTTGGTAAGTTTGGTTGAGGTCCCGGGGGCCTCGGGTGGATTCCGAGTGGTTAACGGATTGAAAATGGGATTTTTGGAAGGTTGAGGATTGCTGGTTGCTGTCATAATCGCACCTGCGAAAGAGGGGCCGCAGGTGCGGAGCTACAAAAACGGCTAGGAAAGCACAGGTGCAGATTTTGGTCAAAGGCTTGAGGACCGCAGATGCGGTAAAGGTTTCGTAGAAGCGGGACCGCATCTGCGGAGAGGTGGTCGCAGAAGCGGAAGAGGGCATCTTGGAGAGGACCGCAGATGCGATCAAAGTTCCGCAGAAGCGGGACCGCATCTGCGGGAGGCACGTCGCAGAAGCGAGAAAAGGGTGGCCCAGGGAGAACCGCAGATGCGGCATTGTAACCGCACCTGCGGAACCGCAGAAGCGGTCAAGGAACCGCGGGTACGGAAACAGCTGAGGCACTAAGGTCTTTTAAAGTTTGGGGTTGAGTTTATTTCAACCCCATTTTTCTTCCATTGGAGCCGATGGGGAGCAACTTTGAGGTGCCATTTTCGTCACTTGTCATGAGGTAAGTAATTTATGCTAGCTTTGATTTAAATACAAGGTTTATATATGGATTTAGACTTGAAAAATTGTAGAAAATTGAGGTTTTGGTGGAAAACCTAGAAATTATATCCTTGGAATTTAACCACGATATTGAGTATGGAATTTAGTGAAAATTACATATTTGAGTTCCTAAGGTCATGTGTAATCTTTATCTTCGAAAAATTTCGGATTCCGGGCACGTGGGCCCAAGGCCGTTTTGGTCAACTTTTCGATCGGAGTTAGGACTTGCAATAAATTAGATTGTAATGAATATTTGAGCATATATTAATGAATTTGCGTAACCGTTGGCTAGTTTTGGAGCGTGGTGCATCAATTAGATTCTTCGGAAGGGCGTGGAATGTCGGTTATGGATCTCCGGAGCAAGGTGAGTCTCCTTTCTAAACTTGTAAGAGGGAATTGTCCCCATAGGTGAAATAATTGATTATGTGTTCCTAATTGCAGGGGTTACGCATGCACGAGGTGACGAGAGTCTGTGCGTAGCTACTATTATGCTATTGTCCGGGTAGTTAGGACCCAAAAGCATGTTATACTTGAATTATTTATGAACCCATTGATAACTTTAATTGCTTATATCACCTTGGATTAGTAAATAAATTTAAAAAGGGATTAAACGTCATTTTTCCTGGATTGTTAAAAGAGAAATTATTTTATTTGGATAAATATCCCCAGATAAGTTCTTAATTGACTGATTGAGCATGTATCTCTATGTGTACCTGCGTCACATGCATGATTCGTGAGCAGGGTATATGTGTTTATTTATGGAACGGGCCGAACGCTTCGACAAATTAAATAGATGAATCTATAGGCGCGTCGTCGACCCTCGGTAAGTGCACAATTTATTTCTGTTGGAGCGGGCCGTCGACCTCGGCATGATTTGCTCATGATATATATTGTTGCCTGAGAATTTTAAATGTTGATATTGCCTTTCATGGCTTGATATAAATTGATAAGATAATGAAAAGTAAACCTTGAAGATCATTTATTATTTGTTAAAGGTGTTTACCTGTTTTCCGGCTTCGTGAGCTAGAACTACTATATAAATCCATGATTTTCTCACATTTTTAGTATATTGTTAATTGACCTCTAGTAAGTGTCGAAATTGACCATCTCGTCTCTACTTCTTCGAGATTAGACGGGATACTCATTGAGTACACGTGGTTTACGTACTCATACTACACTTATGTGCATTTTTGTTGCACATGTATATGTAACCGTAGTGGCCTACTGGGCGTAGCAGCGCAGATGATTCTGGGACTAGGTGAGTTGCATTATTCGAGGCGACCAGCAGCTAGTATAGTCCCTTTCAGTATATTGTATTTATTTTTTGTCCACTGTATTTCGGACGGATATTGTATTTTATTTCCTTATCTGTAGATGCTCATGCACTTGTGACACCGGGTTCTGGGAGGATATTCGAATTATTCAGTATTAAGTCATTTATCGACTTTATGTTCATTTTGTAAAATTTTTACTATCTAATATTTAACGTATAAGAAAAATAATTTTCGCAAATACTAAAACTGAAATTTAATTATGCATTCTTGGTTGGCTTGCCTGACAGCGGTGTCCGATGCCACGACAATCCTTAGTAGATTTTGGGTCGTGACATTTACTAATGATAATTAATAATTAAATTTATATCTTAAAGCTAAAAAAGAAAAAAAATTAACTGCATTTAATACAAAAATAAGTGTAAGAGAACTCAATATATTTGGAACATAATAATCAAATAACGTATGTATTAATATTTTAGACTAATTCAAAGTTAAATTTTTTTAAAAAAAATATGATATTATTTTGGTTATAGATAAAATATTAATATAAAAACTAATTAAAATTTATAGTAGGGAAGGAATGTATAAAATAAAAGATAGTGTGAGGATATTTATACTTTAAATTAATTGAAAAACATAAATTATTTAACTAAATTATATTTAAAATATTACTAATAAATTTAAATGATTAAAAATTTCTGAATAAGAGGATACAAGCATAAAATATATCAAATTTTAAGAATAAAAATTTATATTTATTAAAGACTATTAAAAAAATAATAAGCAAGATATTAATTTAATTATTAAGCTAATAAAAAAATTAAGTAATAAATAATACAACAACTACAAGAAAAGAACAAAAATAAAAAAGAATTTACGTAAAAATGATGTGATGAATAAGAAATATTTGACTTTCAGTAAAAAATAAAGTGATTGTAAGAATTTTGTTAAAATAATATGATATAATATGGTCAAACAAGACAGATCACAACATGACGTATTTAGTATTTTTTTAATACTGATAACGAAACAAAATGCAAGTACTAAAATCAAGGGATTAGGTTGCTACAAATAAAATACAAAAGTTGTCTACTACGAGATTTGAATAATATTTTATATCACGTTTTATAATTAATATTTAATTTTATATAATTTTTATCTGAAAGGTTTATATTTTAAGGTATTTGCACATAATTCAAACAACCTACATATTGGACATAATTTGTGTCCGCGCATTGCATGAGTACTAATACTAGTTAACTTAGCAAAGGAAGAAATAGTACCTCACAAAAGTCTTACTAAAGGGTATATTCAAATTTGGGAAAAATCCAGTCCCTTCTTGTTTGTCGTATGACACTTACCATCCTTAATTTAAGTTTTTCCTTACAATAATGTAATACATTTATCATTAATTAAAAAAAATTATCATCTGACTAATTTACCTTATTAAAGTATTAAACTATTTTGATTAATTTATTTTCCATATCTTCTTCAAAATTCCATTTAGAATAAAGACCTAAACTCTAACAATTCACGCCAATTTTTGCTTTCATGATTCTTATAAAATTACTAATTTTCTTTATTGAAAATAAAAATAAAGAATGAGTCTTTTGCACAGCGCAATGTGCAGTCATTCCTTTCACGAGTAAATTCAATTTTAAAGGCGACAGTCGGCATATCCAATTCTCGAGTTAAGCAGATGAAAGTTTAACGAAGGAGAAAAATATATGCGTTGGAATAAAATTCGTATTTAATTCTATCTTATAGTATATAAGGTAAAATGGTACTCTATTTTAAATTATTAAATGTTAGGATTTCTTATACGTTTAAATAAGGAAAGATTTGGTAGACAAATTTTAATTGATTTCGAAGTCTTAATTATTAGTAATTAACAATCTTGTCCAATATGAACTCTATTTCTAAAAGGTAAAAAAGACGAACGATATTTCATTGAGGGGCTTCGTACTTTTAATATAGTACTAATCTTAAGATACGCGTGTTGCTCGTGCATCTTATTTAATTAATATAATTAAAAAAACATATAGATATTATATTAAAATTTAATATAAAAAATAAAAGCTTAAGAAAAGGTGTAAGTTTTAGAAAATAATGATTGTCGATCTTATTTAGCTAATTCAAATAAAACAAGAAATTATGTCCTATTGAAGTACTCAATTTTCTTAGTAAATATATTGAAGTTAACATTTATTTCAGTTATATAATTTTATAATTTTAATTTCATAAGTTATCATATTTCTACTTATAAAGCTTCCTTTTAGTCTTTAGACACGCATTTTGCGTGTGTAACTTATATCACTGAGTACACACTATGTTTGGATAACAAAATAAAAATTAAATTAAAAAGTATAAGTTTCAAAAAAAGTGAATGTTAATCCCATTTAGCTAGGTCAATTAATAAAGGAAGAAAGATATTTTATTGGGATTTTTGACGTTGTCTCCAACCATCGAAGTTATTCGATTGTCGTCTTTCTTCCTCTCTCTTTCTCTTTTATATTCTTAATTATTATCTATTAATTTTTTTAATGGCGAGTGGAGTTTTTAGATATTATATGAAAAATTCGATGAAGAGAAAAATATTATTGGTGTATTAAATTAAAATCGTTCAAATATAATTGTTTACCCTAAAATCAGAGTAACAATTAAACTTGTATTGTGGTTTTAAAGATATATGATTTATTTCAATACTAACTGATAAACAAGGAATCAAGTGTATAAATTAAAGAGTAGGGCAAGTCAAACCAGTATGTAAGCAAGTCTCAACCTCGAGCTATAGCAACCTCGAGGTAGGTGAATAAGAACAATAAAATAATAACGATGAGATTCAAATGAGCAGTAAGCACGAAAGTGATGTATGTATATTCTTTTGTCAATGATTGATGTGTTACAAATGATTGGGATCCCCTTTATATAGTAGGGGTATCCTAAATAAGGTTTACTTCTAATTGTATTAGGGAATCTTATTATATAGCTGTCTAACCGCCTAGTACAAATCCATTCAAGAATTCGCGCTGTGATCTTAAGGACACTGCAGGAATCCCGCTCTTTCTGTTATGATACCATAATGGTATTATCTCAAGGTTGGTCATACTTGGCCTCGGTGTTCATCGAGCACTTCGATCTTCGAGTCTTGTACTCCACCATCAGGCTCGAGCCCGGTCTATTTCGAACTTGTTCTCGAAGCGACCCCTCGAGCCTATGGAATCGGCATGCCTGATTTCGACCGTATACAGATAATCCCCGCGTTTCTTAGAGTAAGATGATAAGAAATGGTTTGATCCTCGATCCTCTGATGCCTCGATCATGATGTCAATCCGTGATGTCAGCGGCAGAAGGGATTGAAAGGTCCTGTTTGCGTAGTTCCCAAGGTCATTAATTGAAGGCGGCTGATGGTCGGCCATTGGCTTCCCCAAACCACTGAAGCGGCTACTATAAATAGGTCAATTTCACTACCTTTGCAATCTTTACTTTTCAAATATTTCCCAAATCTTTACTAGCTTCTTCATTTTTTTGGAGTCCATCTTTTTCTTCAATTTGTGCTTGCTATAAAATCAACTTATCCTCCTATCTTGAGTTTCATAACAGTGATGGCTTAAACATCTAAAATTATTCCTCAGAAAGAAAAAGTCTCCTCATCATCGCGGTCGGTCGGTAGTAGAACGACGGTGGCCCCTTGTATCGAGGAGTGCATTCCTGGACCATGCGAGCTATCTTCCGATTTCAAAATCGATAAGACTGCATCAGTTCCAGGCCGATGCGATCCCATGTCCCGATACATCTGCTTGATAACTAAAGACGATCTCGAGTAGGAAAAAAAGGACTGCAATCGGGAGGATAAGGAGGTAGTGATTCCTTCCCCTGAGGAGGACATCACCATCCATGTGGAAGGATACTTAAGCGTGTATATTTATCCTTTCACACTGGGTCCCGTAGACCCAGTCATTCTCGATTTATGTCATCAATATCGGGTGACCCTTGGTCAGATCTACCCTTCTTTTTGCCATATTGTCAATTTGCTCAGGTATTTTTTGAGCAAGGTCAAGGGGATGTCTTTTACCCTCGACCATTTGATCAGGCTATACAGCCCTTGCCTCTATTGAGATGGGTTGATAAAGCTCCAGCATTGATCCTCGAAGGCGCTATTCTCTAGCATCGATGAGGACAAGGACCGAGGATGGATGGGCCGATTTGTCCGAGTCAAGATCTCCGATCTAATTCCTGCCGAAAGGATGCCATTCTCGGAGTAATGGAACATGAAACATAAGTACAACCCCATCGATGATGCTCACTACTCTGCTTTCTCTATTCTTCTTCGATCTAATTTCTTTTTGATGGTGTAGCTTCCCCTTGTCTTCCTGGTGCGGTTCCAGACCTTGCAGGTTGGGTTCGACAACTGGCCTCCACTTCTTCACATGCTGAACGTTGTTGGCGTGATTTGGCCAAGAGTCGGTGGGAAGATAAAAATCATAGTGAGTTCCTTTGTTCATATGTTAAAGTCTCTCAATAAAATACTTACATTCCCCTTACGCAGGCCTCAGAGACACTGTTGTTATGAGGCCGCCTCTACCCGGTGAAGAGGAAATCGCAAAGCCAACCAAAGAGAAGAAAAGGAAAAGGGCATCGCCACCAAGTTCCTCGAAGTCCAGGAAAAGTAGGGCTCGAAAGCCTAAAGCCGAACCTGCAGCATTATCTGCTGACGTGGTCCAACAACTTTGGGAATACGAGGAAGAAGGACAGGATGTTGACTGCTTGCCGGTATCTCGGAAGAGGGGAAGCACTGAAGCTTCAAAGGCAGCTGAACCAGCGATGGCTGATGCAGTTCAATCTCGAACCAAAGAAATCTCGAAGGGGAGCTCGAGCAGAGCCCCCGATCCATTGGGTGATAAAAGCACACCTTGTCGTGAAGAACATCTAGCGGATGAGCCCGAAGGGCATAATTCTGAGGCCCTCCAAAGAGAAGAGAATGTCCCAGGTGAATCACTTTGGATAATTAACATAGATGAATCACCGCCTGGCCCTGTGTTCTCTGAAGGGCATTCCAAAATGCCCGGGTCATGAAGACTCCCGAAGTGGCGACGACCCATAAAGGGAATGATTTGGGGGGGTCGAAGATGGTCCCGACTATTTCGTTTATTTTTTGATGAGGCTCAGCGGCTTCTTAAACAAGTAAGTTTCTGCCTCCATGATTATGCTCGTGTTTTATTCCCGTTTTTCTAAGTCTGACTTCTTTTCTTTGTGAAGGTCGTGACGCTTCATTGACAAGAGTTTTCCAAATTTTGAGTCGGGCTTGCCCGATGCGAGGCCGAAGTCAAGAAGCTCATGGAAGAGACTGATGGCCTCAAACTCCTCTACATTCAAAAAGAGGAGGAAATCAGGGACCTTCGAGACGATTTGGCGAAGTCTCATCGAGAATAGATTGAGCTTATTGAGTAGGTAATGTAACTTCTTGGGAGTTTGTTATGTGTTTATTTGACTTAGAGACTAACACTTCGACTTTGCAGGCCCAACAGAAGGGCGAGCTAGTGGAGCAGCTTCGAGAGGAGGTTAAGGCGAAAGAGGACGAGACCCTGGGGTGGAAGCAGTATATAGACCGTCTTGCCTCGAAAAAAGACACGCTTTGGGCCCAGCTGGCTTCGATCGATTGCCAACTTCAAATTGTGAAGGGGAAAGCTTTGCCCGGAGTCGGAAGATTGAGGAGCTCGAAGCTAAATCAGCCGCCGAACTTGCAAAGGCTAAATCTGAGGCGGAGGCATTTGTGTCCTCTTATCGAGCTGAAGTTGAGGCTGCCAACATTTGGGCACATGAGATATCTATTGCTGCTGAAGTCAAATTGTCATGCATCGTCGACCACACCAGGCGACAATCCCGTAGAGAGACTCTTGAGGAAATACATGCTCGTGGCTTTGACCTCTCAGCTGATATCGAAAAGGCAAAAACTTTAGAGGACTAGGCTACCGTTTTACTCTCCAATGATGAAGGCTCTTCTAGTGGTCCTGAGAGTAGAGGAGATGAGGATGAAGTCCCCGAGGAGGAGGTTCTCGAAGATGTGGCTCCCAAAGATGCAGCTCCCAAAGTAGACTATGCCCTTAGGATTTGTTTTTTTTTGTGTTAGGCTCCTTGTGGGCATTGTAAATACTTTTCATGTATATAAATAATTCTTTTTCTTTCCTCTCCGTCTCCAATTTGTTGTGAAGTCTACTTCGTTTTCATTTTGTGAAATTTTTGATGTTATAACTTTAATAATCGAGTGAGCACTGGCTTGGACCCAGAATAAAACAAATCCTTAGGTTTTTTTAGTAACCGATGGAAAATATTATAATATAATACCTCTTAAGGTTTTTTGATGAATCCTCAAGCAATGTTTAAGTCGATTTTATACGAGCTCGGGATGGTGGGACCCTTAGGTCCGAATTGAGTAAGAACAAGGTCTCGAACTCTAAATGTTTTGACCCTTAGGTTCTTTAAGGTTGGGCCGATATGGCCTTTAAAAGATGGCTATTATTTCCCCTTTTCGGCTTAAAGACTTAGTAAAAACTTTTTTATGCCTTGGCATGCATTTTTTACCCATTGGATTTTTCGAAGGTTTAGTGTCAATCGGGACCCTTTTGTTTTATGTGCCTTAGCACAAGTTTGTATTTGAATAATTTGATACCTCTTAAGGTTTTCGAGGATTGATTTTATTGAAGCCCTTTGATTATTTTGCCAAGGGTAGCCTTTATTAACTGGTTTTTAGAGAATTCGAAGGCCAATTTTTATTGCGGGATTCGGAGATCTCCGAGCCGCGTTATTTTGGCCGTAGCCTTTAGTATGGTCGTAGCCTTCGGGTATACCTCTTGGATTTGTTTCCCGCTAACATTTCGAACTTGTTCGAAATGTTATTCCCCGAGTATGATGGCCTTGGACTTTACGTCAAGGGGTGCCTCTTTGAGGTCTCATGAATTCGAGTTTAGATAACTCGAATGTGTTGACTATCGATGACAGTCCCCGAGTATTAGAGATGTATTTGTGTTCTGGCCCTTGAGCCGTTTCTCACAAAATCACAAGTACGGAGCTTGTATAGTAGCAAATTTCTTTGAGACACAAAGTGTTTGATATAGAAAGAATGCTTCTTTGAATAATTCATACATGGGTACATGTTTTTCCATCAGGACTTTACTATTCTATATGAACACGGTTCATCCAACCATTTGGCCAATTACAAAGTTTTCCTATCAAGACCCTTTTTGGTGTGAAGTATTTTTCTCGAAAATATAACCTCCAAGGGTGTCCAGTATTCGAGGTTGATTGAAAAGAAGCCTTGGATACTATTTCGTTATCCTTAGGTAGCACATAGATGTTGCCTCGTTAAAAACCTCGCCGGAAAACCCCATTTGGGATAAAACCCGATTTAAGGGAAAAAGAGTGCAACGCGTGCTTTAAAACCCAAGGTCTTCATGTAGAAGGGTTCTTTTGATGTCTATGATTGAAAACCTGCAATAAGTTAGTCCCAAATATAAATGGAAAAAAGGGGAGAAGGTCATACCTCAATGATAATATCGTTTGAGTAGTGATACATTCCAATTGTTTAGAAATTGTTCGCCTTCCATCATTCCAAGTTTGTAAAATCCTTTTTCGATGACTCCGATGATTCGATATGGTCTTTCCTAATTTTGGCCTAGTTTTCCTTAATTCGGGTCTCGAGTATTGAGGGTTACTTTCCTTAGAACTAAGTCCCCGATCCCGAAATAGATCTTCTCGTTTTTCATCTAATAGCTCGAGGCTAGTATTCATAGCCTCATGATTTGATTCCTCCGATGCATGTTGGAATTTGGCGTTGGGTCCCCCGACTGGAATTAAGGCCTCAGAGCCATATACTAAAGATAACGGGGTTGCCCCTATACTGGACTTTTATATTGTTCGATATGCCCAAAGAACCTCGGGCATAACTTCTCTCCATTTCCCTTTAGCGTTGTTCAACTTTTTCTTTAAGTTTTGAATGGTAGTCTTGTTTGTCGATTCGGCCTGTCCGTTTTTGCTTGGGTGATACGGCATTGATAAGATCCTTTTTATTTTGTGTGCTTCGAGGAACACCGTTAACTTGTTACCAATGAATTGTTTCCCGTTGTCGCATACGATTTCAGTAGGTATCCCGAATCGATACACGATGTGGTCCCAGATAAAGTCTATAACTTCTTTTTGTCTGACCTTCTCAAAGTCCTGTGCTTCCACCTATTTAGAAAAGTAGTCAGTCATAAATAAAATGAATTTAACTTTACCTGGGCCCTTGGTAGAGGGCCGACGATGTCCATTCACCATTTTATGAAAGGCCATGGGGACAGGACTGAATGAAGTTGCTCTCCGGGCTGATGAATCATCGGTGCAAACCTTTGACATTTATCATATTGTCTAACAAACTCCTTAGTGTCCTTTTCCATGCTACCCCAGTAATACCCTACTCTAACAATTTTGTGAATCAAAGACTCGGTGTTGGAGTGGTTTCCACAAGTGCCTTCGTGGATCTCTCATAAAACATAATCGGGTGTTCTCCGGCCCTAAACATACTGCCAGTGGTCCATCAAACGTCCTTCTGTATAACATTCCATCTTCATTCAATGTGAATCGAGCAGCCTTGGTTCGTAGAGACCTCGTCTCTTTATGGTCCGATGGGAGCTTTCCATTTTTTTAAATACTCAATATACTTATTCCTTTTATCCCAAGTCAAACTTATAGAGTTTATCTCGGCATGACCCTCCTCGACCGTAGATTTCGATAATTGGACGACGGTCCCTGGGATAATATCATCTTCTTCGACCGATGACCCCAAGTTTGCAAGTGCATCAGCCTCACTATTTTGTTCTCGAGGTACATGGTCTAGAGTCCACTCCTTGAAGCGGTGTAAGGTTACCTGTATCTTGTCCAAATATCTTTGCATCCTATCCTCTCAAACTTTGAAGCTTTTGTTTACTTGGTTCACCACCAATAAAGAATCGCACTTTGCTTCAATGAATTCTGCCCCCAAGCTTTTAGCTAGCCTGAGACCTGCAATCATGGCCTCATACTCGGCCTCATTGTTAGTCAACCTGGAAGTTTTTATAGATTGTCTAATAGTCTTACATGTGGGTGGCTTCAAAACAATGCCAAGCCCGGACCCTTTCACATTCGAGGCACCGTTCGTGAAACGGGTCTATACCCCCGATGATGTACCTGATTTTAGTAGAAGTTCCTTCCACTTCGGGTGTCTTCCGGGTTCATCTGAATTTGATTGTACCCAGAATAGACATCGAGGAAGGTAAAGATCTCATGGCCAGCCGTGGCATCGATCATGCGATCGATGTTAGGCAGTAGTAAAGAGTCTTTAGGGTATGCCTTGTTTAAATCCTTGCAATCTACGCACATTCTAAGTTTGTTCCCTTTTTAGGGACTACGACTACATTGGATAACCATTCGGGGTATTTACCTCCCGAATGGACCCTATTTTACAAAGTTTGGTTACCTCATCCTTTATGAATGCATGCTTCACCTCGGACTAGGGCCTTCTCTTTTGTTTAACCGGTTTGAATTTAGGGTCAAGGCTTAGTCGGTGTGTTGTTATTTTTGGTGGGATCCTTGTCATGCCTAAATGGGACCAAGCAAAACAATCCATGTTATTTATAAGAAATTGAATGAGTTTTTTGTGAGTTCGAGAGTTAACCTCGTTCCCAGGTATACCTTTCGCTCGGGCATATACTCGATCAGTATAACCTGTTCTAGTTCCTCGACTATTGACTTGATTGCATCTGATTCTTTGAGAATAACGAATGTTCGAGGAGTAAGGAAATCCTCTTCTTCTTCTTCGATTACATATTTCTCCGATTCGGTCGAGGCTGGGGACGGTAATTGCTATTTGGCCATCTGCTTATCTTTGGTACTTGATTTTTCTTAGGTCAAAGGTGCTGATATCGGCTGCAGGCTTGGGGAGGTGATCTGAATCACTATCAATACAATGTGGGGCTGATTTGCTCACCTCATCGACTGCAAACATTTCCTTTGCAGCGTGTTGTTCCCCGTAAATTGTTTTCACACCATCCACTGTCGGGAATTTCATCATTTGATGAAGGGTCGATGGTACTGCCCTCATGTTATGGATCTATGGCCTTCCGAGTAGTGCATTATATCTCATGCCGCCTTCGATGACATGGAATTTTGTATCTTGGATGGTCCTAACCACATTTAATGGGAGGATTGTCTCCCTCTTTGTTGTTTCACTTGCCATGTTGAAGTTGTTTAGAACTCGAGATACAGGCACAATTTGGCCCTGCAGGCCGAGCTGCTCTACAACCCTCGATCTGATTATGTTTGTTGAACTACTTGGATCCACTAGAACACGTTTAACTTGAATTTTATTTAGCAAAATAGAAATTATCAGGGCGTTATTGTGCAGTTGAGAAATGACCTCCACTTCTTAGTCATCGAACGATAGGATGCCTTCGGGCACATAACTCTGAGTCTGCTTTTCTCTGGTGATTGACACCTTGGTACGTTTGAATATAGGCCTTTGTGGAACATCGACCCCGCCAACGATCATATGAATTACATGTTGTGGTTCTTCCAGCTCATTCTTTCTGTTGGTGTCTCTTTCTCTGAAGTGATTCTTAGCTCGATCACTAAGGAACTCTCAAAGTTGGCCCTCGTTGAACAATCGAGCTACCTCCTCCCTCAGCTATCTGCAGTCTTCGGTCCTATGGCCATGTGTGCCATGATATTTATGCATCAAGTTCGGGTTTCTTTGAGAAGGGTCGGTTTGTATAGGTATGGGCCACCTGGTATCTTTGATCTTTCCGATAGCCGATACAATCCCTGATGCATCGACACTGAAATTATACTCTGATAATCGAGGTGCTTCTATGGGATCGATATGTTTATCAAAACCATTCTTACTCATAAGTCCCCTAGAATTTTTCCCTTGATCATTTCTTCAATCGTTCCGGGGAGGATTGCGCCCCGAACAATTGTTTCTTCGATCTGCGACATATGGCTGATACCGTTCTTGGTTCGACCTTGGTTCCTATCGGTATCCCTCGGGGATTTAACTGCCAATCTATTTGGATGAACTGAACCCGAGGGGGTACCTAGCTGGTTGTCCTCGACCCTGATCTTCGATTGATAACGATTATGCACATCTGCCCAAGTTACAGCTGGATACTCGATCAAATATTGCTTCACCTGTCTTGAAGCTATCGAACTCCGCTCGTTCATCCCCTAGGTGAAAGCTTGAACGGCCTAATCATCTGTGACCAGGGGCAATTCCATTCACTCTATTTGAAATCGTGATACGAACTCCCTTAGCATTTCATCACCTCTTTGTCTTATCTTAAAAACGTCCAATTTTCTTGTTGCGACCTTTATGGCCCCAGCGTGCGCCTTCACAAAGACATCTGCTAACATAGCAAACGAATCGATGGAATTTGGTGGCAAGTTGTGATACCAAATCATTGCTCCCTTTGACAAAGTTTCCCCAAAACCGAATCGATCTCATCATCATTTAAGTCATTTCCTTTAATCTCGCATGTGTACGAAGTGATGTGTTCATTAGGATCTCTCGTCCCGTTGTACTTAGGTATATCTGGTATACAGAATTTCTTAGGAATGGGCTTCGGGGCTGCACTCTGAGGAAATGGCTTTTGCACAAACTTCTTTGCATCCAAACCTTTTAAGATCGGGGGTGGCCCGGTATTTGATCAGCACGAGAGTTGTATATTTCCACTTTCTTGTCATTATATTTTATTTTTTTCTCTCCCGGCTTGATTCTTTTGGTGAGCTCCTCAAACATCTTCATAATTGCAGGATCAGTCCCCGATCCATTACCGTTCGACCTTTCTGGCACCCGCTCAGTACGGCGAGTGATTTATGGTTCGATCATACTCGGAGTTTTATGCTGACTTTGAAGCTGAGAGATAGCAACCTGCTGATCTTGTAGCATCTCGAATATTACCTATATACTAACTCCCCCGTCTCCTACACTCTGTGTTCCTTGGCCCCCAGATCGAACTTCCCTGCGTACGCTTCCTTTGGGGTTGCACCTAAGTCCGTATTCAAAGCAATGTGCGAACTAACATCAGCTGGTTCTGCAATCGGCACTTCCCCAGGGTTAATCGGTGGCACACCCGCTCCTGGAGCAACTACATTATCATTTTCCCCGTGAAGTCCAAGACCATCATCGCTATGTACGGGTGCATTTTGTGAGTTTGACATGATTCAACCTGGGAATAAAAATTCTTAACAAGAATAAGTGTGAAAATAATATGTGTTATCAAAATCAGTACTGAAACAATCACTATTATCCTTAGCCCCACGGTGGGCACCAAACTGTTTACCCTGAAATTCGAGTAACAATTAAACTTGTATTGTGGTTTTAAAGATATGCGATTTAATCCAATACTAATTGATAAATAAGGAATCAAGTTTATAAATTAAAGAGTAGGGCAAGTCAAACTAGTATGTAAGCAAGTCTCGACCTCGAGCTATGGCAACCTCGAGGTAGGTGAATAAGAACAATAAAATAATAACGATGAGATTCAGATGAGCAGTCAGCAGGAAAATGATGCATGTATATTCTTTTTCAATGATTGATGCGTTACAAATGATTAGGATCCCCTTTATATAGTGGAGAATCCTAAATAAGGTATACCTTTAATTGTAGTAGGGAATCTTATTATACAAATGTCTAACTGCCTAGTACAAATCCATTCCGGAATTCACGCCGTGATCTTAGGGCCACTGCGGGAATCTCGCTCTTTCTGTTATGAAACCATAATGGTATTATCTCATGGTTGGTCATAGGGGTGTGCATTCGATTTATCGATTTGATTTTGACCCTTACCGATAATTACTTATCGATTATCGATTTGTACATATGCTTATCGTTATCGTTTCAATTAGTTTTCAATTTTTTCGATTTTGATTTATCGATTTTTTAGGGCTTATCGATTCGGTTATCGATTACACCAATAAGAAAATTTGTGGGATTCCACAAAAAGTATATCGCTATAAACACGCCCAACTAATATGGACAAAAAAAGCTAAAATAAGACGAACATCATTTGTCAACAAGAACATGCAACAAAACTAAAGTAAGGGATCAAATGTATGCCACCAATACTCCAACGGTATAAAACAAATACATCATCACGACTAATTTTATTTTCTATTAATTTGAACTTCATTCCCTTGAGCTTTAAATATGATCATTCCTTAAATGTGGTAGAGGAAATAATAGGGTTAGGGACTTAGGGTAAAGGAAAGGGTATTATAGAATAAGTGTAAAAGAAATATATAAAAAATATAAAAAAAATTAAATTTTTTTCTTTTTAGTATATCTTATCGATAAACCGAAGAGGATAAATCGAAAACGAAATCGATAACTCGATAAGAAAAATTTCAAAATCGAAATTGAAATCGATAAATTGATATCGATAAACCGATAATAAATAATCGATTCGATTTATCGATAAACCGATTCGAATGCACACCCCTAGTTGGTCATACTTGGCCTCGGTGTTCATCGAGAACTTTGATCTTCGAGTCTTGTACTCCACCATCGTGCTCGAGCCCGGTCTATTTTGAACTTGTTCTCGAAGCGACCCCTCGAGCCTACGGAATTGGGCACGCCTGATTTCGATCGTATACAATAATATTAAATGAATTACAGTCATGTTAAATTACTAAAATGATAAAATAATCTATACAATTCTTAGCTACTTTTAGAATCCACCATACTTAGAATAAGAAAGGATCAATAAATAAAATTTTAATTGATTTTGTTTTTGGATATGTCACGATCCAGATTTCCCACCGTCGGGATCGTGATGGCGCCTAACTCTAATAAAGCTAGGCAAGCGAAGAGATACAGTTCTAACACGTTAACATTAACCAAAATAGTAATTAACAATAATTAAAACTAAACAAAAATGAAGTGCAGAAATTTTATAACAGCTTTAAATACTCTAGTACAAGACTACCCAAAATATCTGGTGACACAATTCACGAACGTCTAAGAATGTCTACAAATACCGGTTTAAAGAAAATACATATATTTTTCGGAATGAAAGAAAACATGAACTAAGATAGAGGGAAGGGGACTCTAGGGTCTATTAACGCCGACAGATCTACCTTGGGTCTCCTGTGGACTGAGGGCAACAACCCAAACTTTGATCAGTATGGTCCAGTACCGGGATCTACACAGAAAGTGCAGGTGCAGTATCAGTACAACCGACCCCATATGCTGGTTGTGAGCATGTGATTTTTGCCCTACATGAAAATAACTCCTAAAAATAGACCAAAATAATTTTAATTGATTTTTATTTAGTTGCATTTCATGCATTTTTAATATTTTTTTTAAAATCATAGAAAAATCATAAAAAAAAAAGTGTCATGCCACCTTAGGTTTAATTTGTATTTAAGAATTAATTACATTGAGTTAATTGTGCTATTAATCAAAAATCACAAAAAAATGATCATTTTTACATAGTTAAATAATTCGCTTAATTTTACAATTTAAATTAATTTAGGAATTTAGTTTAGATTTTTAATTAATTAAAGAAAGAAAAGAACAACAAAAAGAAGAGGGAAATGAAAAGGCTTGGTCTTAAATTCAAATTGGCCAAACATTTGAAAAGCCCAAAATATTTTTCCCCCAAAACCTTCCCCAAAATATTTTCCCCCCAAAACCTTCCCCAAAATATTTTTCCCCCAAAACTATTCCCTACACACACCCTATACACCACTATATATACACAAACAATACACTTAAAAAAAGGGAGGATAATAAAAAATACAAAAAAAAAAAAAATAGACACAAAATAGACGCCTGACAACAGTAAAAAGACCACCCCCATCCCATTGATTTGGATCATCTTATCCATCCCCTTCTCCTCATATCCGACAGAAAAACACACACGCCGCCTTCAAACGCCGCTGCTTCACCCGCTTACCAGTCACCGCCGGATTCGACCAACGGCGAGTAACTCCAATTACTCCAGCCATACACAACATTTCTGTTAGTTAGTGTATTTTCCAGCGATTTCGGTCCAAAACCATGCCGGAACACAAAATTCCGGTCAAGCTTGAGTCTCGTTGAGGTTTCCGTTCGAGACCCGGTAGCGGTTCAGCCTTTGCTCTGGATTTTTCGTTTCTATTTTCAGTTATGTTTCAGGTATGAATCTCGATTCGAAATGATGCAATTGTTGTTGGATGCGCTATTATGCTAAAAATGTGTAATAATTTTCTGTCGCTTTTTTGAATTGTTCATTACTCGATTCAAGGTTTTCTTCCTCCTCTAATTCATGTCGTTACTCTGTGTGATGGTTCAAATGCTTCAATTTTGGCTACTGTTCACTTCTGTGATGTTCTGTGATATTTTGAATAATAGCTTCTGCTTCAAAATGAAAGTGTGTCGTTTGTGTATTGTTCTATTTTTATGTTTATAGTTTTTCAAGTTGTTCCTGCTACTGTGCGCCTTTTGGATCAAGGTTTTGAAGGTTTATAAAGGTATTTGGCTAAATATTATGAACTGGGTTGAAGCGGAATACAATATAGTTGATTCCCGAATTAATTGTTGTCGTGATCTGAATTAGGATTTAGGATATCTATAAGTAAATATTTAGTATTAATTCTTTAAGGCTGTAATGAAAAATTGTAAATTAGAAATGGTGTGAAACACCTCCTTAAATGCGCAGGAACACGATTGGTTATCAGATATTGAATTGAGGAGGACACGTTTATATTGATGTGTCTGTTGCTTTGATTGTTATCTTTTATCACATGATTTTCTTAGTTGTTGATCCTTATCACTAATTCATTAGTCCTAGTTGTTGAATGAGAGTCTAAAAGGAAAATTTCATAAAAATTAAACTTGAAAAGTGAAGATAAGTTGGCCATACTCAGGCGTTGGATGCTTTAATTAAAGCTTACTCTAATCTTAATTTGGTTGATAAAATTGTTGAATTGCATTACTTTGTGTTCAAAACTTACGATTTGGTTCCACAAGTAGTTACTGTTAATTCTTCACTTTATGGCCTTGTAAGAGTTGGTAAGATTCAAGCAGCTAGGCGACTGTTGATTGAAACTCGCGTTTATTCGAATTGGCTATAGCTGGACATGATGTTGTCACAATATAGATATTGGCCCTCCGTCTGTAGTTCTCTTTTAAATTAGAATCAGAGGTGTGCCGGGCTGAACAAAAATGACAATTGCATGGCCTTCACTTAATTAATTCTTTTAAAATACTTAGAATTCGAGGCGTGTCATTTAGCAAATTTCATGGCCCTCACAAAGTGCAAACGCGTAGTTGCTTTAGGCGCGTGTTTAATAATATTACCTTCCTAAATTTGGGTGCACATTTATGTGACTCCAATCCAAATCTCAACGGAGTCGAAATGTATTGACAACCACGGGTGCACTGGTGCGACGTGGTTCGAGACGCATTTTCACGACGTTGCAATTCTTACTAAAATAAAAAATAAAAGCGGGTCATTAATAAAAGGTACATAAGTTAGAACATGTTTTAAAATCAAATTTTAGCCAAATATAACAGTTGAGCGACCGTGCTAGAACCACGGAACTCGGGAGTGCCTAACACCTTCTCCCGGGTTAACAGAATTTCTTACTCGGATTTCTGATTCGCGGACTATTAACAGAGTCAAATTTTTCCTCGGTTCGGGATTCAACCGGTGACTTGGGACACCATTAATCTCCCAAGTGGAGATTCTGAAATTTAAAATTAAATTCCGTTCCGATTATCCTTTAAGTGGAAAAACTCCTTTACACCCTTTCGGGGGTGTAGTGTGAAAAAGGAGGTGTGACACTGGTAAGTGCCGAGCATAACCTCGGCAAAGTAGTGACGAGGCTAGGACACGATAAATAACCTATACATGTGCAGTTAAACAGTATGCTAACAGAATAACTATTAATAGAAGCTAAGCAGAAATTAAAGGGAAAGGGCAACATGCTATGGGGGTACCAAAATAAAGAATCACAGTAGTAGAGGAATTTAAACAGCTAGTACACTTTGAACCGATTATAATAAGTAAACACAACAAACATAAAATGCACGGTATCACCCTTCGTGCTTTTACTCTCAATCTCACAGGTAATCAATAATAGAAATGTGCATGGAATCACCCTTCGTGCTTTACCACTCAGCCTCACTAGATAATCAATAATAGATACATGCTCGGCATCACCCTTCATTCTTTACCACTCAACCTTACCATATGAATAATATAAATGTGCACGACATTACCATTTGTGCTTTATCACTATTCCTCACCACATAAGAAACAACATAAACAATAACAACCTGGCAGGGCATCATAATTAAACAAGTTTATTTCATCACTTAACTTCACAACATAAATCCCAACTTGAGCCAATACTAAACCGATATTCAAAAACCAGGAAAAACATAATAAGACTTGTTTAACATGAGTAGTAACCAGTTTAAGTAGGAACAGTACGTATAAAGAAACACAACGGTCACAAGTATATGACTCACCCACATGCTATGAACTGACAACAATGTATAGATACTCGTCACCTCACCTATACATCATACTTAACAAATAAGCATGTATCAAATAAGGCAACAATACCTAATCCCTCAAGCTAAAGTTAGCCACAACACTTACCTCGATTCCACGGCCAAACTCAAGACTCAAATGCCGCGTTTCCCTTTGTTTCCACTTCCAATCCACTTGTATCTATTCATAATTAAATTATTAACATCAATTAATGCCAAAGAAACCAATTCTAATGCATAATTATAGACTTCACAATATTTTTCCCAAAAAGTCAAAAATTAACCCCGGGCCCGCTTGGTCAAAACTCAAAGTTCGGACCAAAACCTGATTACCCATTCACCCACGAGCCCAAATATGTAATTAGTTTCGGAATCCGACCCCAAATCGTAGTCTAAATTCCCAAATTTGTAAAATTCTCAATTCTCCCAAAATCCCTAATTTGTCACCTTAAAGAACAAGATTTAGGTCTAAAATCTAGTGGATGTTGATGGAAATTGAAAAAAATGAGTTTTAGAATATGAACCTATGATTTGGTGTTGAATACCCATCTCAAAAATCGCCCAAGGTCGAGTTCAATGGAAGAAAATATGAAATTTTGGTCTAATCCCGTTTTGAGTTCTGTTTTTAAAACACTGGACAGACCTTATTCGCGTTTGCGATAGGTCTGTCGCGTTCGCGAAGCTGCGGTCCTAGTAACCTTCGCGTTCGCGAGACAACCTACGCGTTCGCGAAGTTATATTCCCCCATCCTTCACGTTCGCGAGCCACTTTCCGTGTTCACGTAGAGTATCATTCCCATCCCCCAATTCCCATGCTTCGCATTCGCGATTGCCTGGTCGCGTTCGCGAAGGGTATTTCCCCTTACGCTCCATATTCGCGATCGGTGCTTCGCGTTCACGTTGAAGTATTTCTCCTTCAGACCAACCTACTCTTCGCGTTCGCAAGAGTTCCTTCGCGAACGCGAAGAAGGATATACCAGAAGACAACAGAAGCCAAAAACACTAGAATTTTCAAGTCTAAAACTTCCCGTAGCCTATCCAATACTCACCCGAGCCCTCGGGGCTCCAAATAAAATATGCATACAAGTCTTAACACATCATACAAAATTGCTTGTGCGATAAAATCGCCAAAATAACACCTAGAACTATGAATTTAGCATCAAAATCAATGAAACTCTCAAGAACACTTAAAGTTTCATTTTTTGCAACCGAACGTCCGAATCACGTCAAATTTGTCTCGTTTCTCACCAAATTTCACATAAGGTATAAATATTATAACGGACCTATACCGGGCTCTAGAACCAAAATACGGGCCCGATGCCAACAAGTTCAAACATTAATTCAATTTCTAAAAACCATTATATTTCCAGTTTAACAATTTTCTTCAAAAGTTCATTTCACATACTAGAGACCTCGGAATTCAATTTCGGGTATATGCCCAAGTCCCACATTTTTCTAGGGTCCCTCTGGGACCATTAAATCACGAGTCCGGGTCCGTTTACTCAAAATATTGATCAAAGTCAATTTAAATCAATTTTAAAGGCAAAACTTCATATTTTCTCAAATTTTTACATAGGCTTTATGGAAACGCGCTCGGACTGCGCACGCAAATCAAGGAGAAGGAAAATGCAGTTTTGAAGGCCTCGGAACCCTGAATTGGGTTCTAAAGTACGAGATGACCTTTTGGGTCATCACATTCTCCTCCTCTAAAACAACCATTCATCCTCGAACAGACATAGAAATGTACCTAAGCTAAGGAAAAGATGGGGATATCTACTCCGTATATCAAACTCAGACTCCCAGTCCCAGGTAGCTGCCTTGACAAGCTGACCTCTCCACTGCACATGAACCGAAGGATAACTCTTCGATCTCAACTGACAAACTTGCCGGTCCAAAATGGCTACCGGCTCCTACTCGTAGGTTAAATCCTTGTCTGGCTAGACAGTGTTGAAATATAACACGTGAGATGGATTGTTGTGATACTTCCGAAGCATGAACACATAAAATACTGATGCATAGCTGATAAACCCGACGGCAACGCAAGTCTGTAAGCCACCTATCCCACTCGATCAAGGATCTCAAAAGGCCCGATTAACCAAGGGCTCAACTTGCCCTTCTTCCCAAATCTCATCACACCCTTCATGGGCGACACTTGAAGCAACACTCGCTCTCCGACCATGAATGCCACGTCACGAACCTTACGGTCGGATAACTCTTTTGCATGGACTGAGCTGTACGAAGTCTATCCTGAATGATCTTAACCTTATCCAAGGCATCCAGTACTAAATCTGTACCCAATAACCGAGCCTCCCCTGGCTCAAACCACCCAACTAGCGATCAACACCGTCTACCATACAACGCCTCATAGGGAGCCATCTGGATGCTCGACTGATAACTGTTGTTGTAGGAAAATTCCGCTAATGGCTAGAACTGATCCAAAGAACCTCCAAAGTCAATAACACATATCCTCCAAAATCTAAATAGTACGCTCGGACTGTCCATCCGTCTGAGGATGAAATGTTGTGCTCAACTCGACCCGCCACCCAACTCACACTGAACCACCCTCCAAAAATACGAGGTAAACTGCGTACCTCGGTCAAAAATAATAGACACGGGTACACCATGAAGACGAACGATCTCCCGGATATAGATCTTAGTCAGCCTATAAACAATAACCCATACTGTATCGAACTTCCTCTGAGTCTGTGGGAGTCCAGCAACAAAATCCATAGTGATACGCTCCCACTTCCACTCAGGAATCTCAATATTCTGAAGCAAACCACCAGGTCTTTGATGCTCGTTCTTTACCTGCTGACAATTCAAACACCAAGCTACATATGCAAAAATATCCTTCTTCATCCTCCTCCACCAATAATTCTACCGCAGGTTCTGATACATCTTGGCGGCGCCCGGATAAATCGAATACCAAAAACTATGGGCCTCCTCTAGAATCAACTCACAAAGTACATCCACATTAGGCACACAAACTCGACCCTGCATCCTCAAAACTCCATCATCTCCAATTGTAACCTGCTTGGCATCTCCGTGCCACACTGTGTCCCTAAGGACAAGCAAATGAAGATTATCATACTGGCGATCTCTGATACGCTCAAATAATGACAATCGAGCAATTGTACAAGCTAGAACACGGCTAGGCTCAGAAACATCCAACCTCACAAATTGATTGGCCAGAGCCTGAACATCTAATGCAAGCGGTCTCTCACCGACTAGAATATACGCAAGGGTGCTCATACTAGCTGACTTCCTACTCAAAGCATCAACCACCACATTGGCCTTCCAGAGTAATACAAGATGGTGATATCACAGTCTTTCAATAGCTCCAACCACCTCTTCTTCCTCAAATTTAGCTCCTTCTGCTTGAACAAGTATTGCAAACTCCTGTGATTCGTGAACACCTCCCAAAACACGCCATATAAATAATGCCTCCAAAACTTCAACGCGTGTATAATGGCTGCTAGCTCCAAGTCACGGACTGTATAATTCTTCTCGTGAATCTTGAACTACCGCGAAGCATATGCAATAACCTTGCCATTCTGCATCAACATTGCACCAAGTCCAATACATGATGCGTCACAATATACTGTATAAGGCCCGGAACCTGTGGGCAACACCAACACCGATGCCGAAGTCAAAGCTATCTTAAGTTTTTGAAAGCTCGCCTCACACTTGTCTGACCAGCTGAACGGGGCACCCTTCAGGGTCAACATGGTCATCGGGGCAACTATGGATGAAAACCCCTCCACAAACCGATGCTAGTAACCCGCCAAACCCAAGAAACTCCAGATCTTTGTAGCTGATGTGGGTCTAAACCAGTCCTTGACTGCCTCAATCTTCTTAGGATCCACCTGAATATCCTCTGTTGATACAACATGACCCAAGAAAGCCAGTGAACTCAACCAAAACTCACATTTCGAAAACTTAGCATATAACTGGCTGTCTCTTAGAGTCTGGAGAACAATCTGAAGATGTTGCTCGTGCTCCTCTCGGCTGCGGGAGTAGATCAAGATATCATTAATGAAAACAATCACAAAGGAATCTAGATAGGGCTTGAACACCTGGTTCATCAAATCCATAAATATTGTTGGGCATTTGTCAACCCAAATGACATCACTAGAAACTCATAATGTCTGTACCGAGTGCGAAAAGCTGTCTTATGGACATCGGATTCCCTAATCCTCAGCTGATGGTAGCCAGATCTCAAATAAATCTTCAAAAATACCTTGGCACCCTGAAGCTGATCAAACAAATCATCAATCCTCAGCAATGTATACTTTTTCTTGATAGTGACTTTGTTTAACTGCCGATAATCTATACGCATCCTCATAGATCCATCTTTCTTCTTAACAAACAACATAGGCACACCCCAGGGCGAGACACTAGGTCTAATAAAGCCCTTATCAAGTAAGTCTTGCAATTGTTCTTTCAATTCTTTCAACTCTGGCGGGGCCATATGGTATGGTAGAATAAAAATAGGCTGAGTGCCCGGAGCCAAATCAATGCAAAAGTCAATATCCCTGCGGGTGGCATCCCCGGCAGGTCTGCAGGAAATACCTCTAGAAACTCCCGAACAACTAGCACAGAATCCATAGAAGGAACCTCAGCACTAGAATCACGAACGTAAGCCAAATAAGCCAAACACCCCTTCTCGACCATACGCTGAGCCTTCATATAAGAAATAAACCTGTTGATAGAATGACCAGAAGTCCCTCTCCACTCCAATCGAGGCAACCTCGGCAAAGCTAAAGTCACGGTGTTGTCATGATAGTCCAATATAGCATGATACGGTGACAACCAATCCATCCCCAGAATAATATTGAAGTCAACCATGTCGAGAAGTAGGAGATTTACACTAGTCTCAGGACCCCCAATAATAACCACACATAAGCAATAGACACGATCTACAACAATAGAATCCCTGACTAGCCTGGACACATACACGGAAGCACTCAAAGAATCACGAGGCACAACCAAATATGGAGCAAAATAAGATGACACATAGTAGTATGTAGACCCTGGATCAAATAGAACTGAAACATCTCTACTGCAAACTAAAACCATACCTATGATAACTGCATCGGAGGACTCAGCTTCAAGCCTGGCTAAAATAGCATAACAGCGGGGCTGGGACCCACCACTCTAAACTACATCCCTGGGACGGCCTCCTGCGGGCTGGCCTCCACCTCTAGCGGCATGACTTCCACCTCTAACACCTCGAACTCCACCTCTAGCTGCCTGACCCCTACCTCTAGCTGGCTGAGCAGGTGGTGGAACACCCGCTATCGAAACCATGGCACGAGAACCCTCATGTTGAGAAATGCTCGATGCTCGAGGGAAAAATCTAGCAATATGCCTCGTATCGCCACAAGTATAACAAGACCTTGGCTACTGAGACTGCTGACCCTGAAGGCCTGAGTAGCCACCCTGAAAACTTTGGAGTGGAGGTGCACTGATAGAAGCTGATGATGCACTGTTGGGTAGCTGATCAGAATACTGCATATGAGAGCCACGACCACCTAGAGCACCGTAAGAATCCTGAAGTGCTGAATGAAATGGCCTGGGAGGATGGACCCTACTAAAAGAATCCATGGCTCCAGACGAGGCACCACTGAACCTGCCAGAATGACAAGGCCTCTTATCTGACCCCTGACCACTCCTCTGAGATAGAACCATCTCGACTTGCCTGGCCAAATTGGCTGCATCCTGAAAAGAAATCTCGCTCCCTGACTCTTTATCCATCTGCAATCTCATAAGCTCAGCAAGTCCCTCAATAAACCTCCTCACCCTCTCTCTCTCGGTGGGCAGTATAAGAAGAGCATGACGAGCCACATCAATAAACCTAGTCTCGTACTAGGTGACAGTCATAGAACCCTACTGAAGATGCTCGAACCGCCTACGGTACTCCTCTCTCTGAGTGACGGGAAGGAACTTCTCGAGAAATAGCTGAGAGAACTAGTCCCAAGTCAAAGCAGGCGACCCAGATGGTCTAGCCAAACAATAATTCCTCCACCACTTCTTGGTGGAACCTGATAGACGAAATGCAGCAAAGTCGACCCTATTGGTCTCCACTATCCTCATGTTCTATTGAACCTCGTGATAACTTTCCAAATAATCCTGGGGATCCTCTGAAGACATACCGCCATAGGTAATAGTGAAAAGCTTGGTGAACCTATCCAATCTCCACAAAGCATCAGAAGACATAGCTGATCTATCACCGGTCTGTGCTACAATACCCTGGGGGACTACCCCAACTAGCTGAGCTGCTGGAGTCTGAAACTGGGGATCCTTCTGCTCTGGAGCGTGAGTAGCGAGAGTCTTTGCTCTTCCCTTAGCCCGAAAGATGGCTGGTGCTACAGGAAGTATGCTTGCCTGAGTAACACTCTCCATAAGGCCCACTAGACGGACCAGAGCATCCTGGAGTACCGGGGTAGCGATGAACCCCTCTGGAACCTGAGCTGGCCCTACTGGAACGGTCTGGGTCGGAACCTCATCATCAAACTCTACTTGAGGCTCTGCCGCTGGTGCTGCTGCTAGAGCTCTGGGCTGAGCCCTGCCCCTGCCTCGGCCTCTAGCACGGCCTCGTCCTCTACCCCTTGTAGGGGCCTCCACTGGGGGCTCGTGTTGCTGATCAGCTATGAAGCGGTACGTGTTCTCGCCATCTATGAAAGAACAGAGTAGAAGTTCAATTAGCATTGAGAAATCAAATCGCACGACAAAGAAGAAAAGATGTGAAGTTATTCCTAAAATCTGTAGCCTCTGGGGGGATAAGCACAGACGTCTCCGTACCGATCCTTCAGACTCTACCTAGCTTGTTCATGAATTGTGAGACCTAGGCAGCCTTGTGCTCTGATACCAACTTGTCACGGTCCATATTTCCCACCATCGGGATCATGATGGCGCCTAACTCTGATAATTCTAGGCAAGCCAACGGATACAGTTCTAACACGTTAATCATTAACCAAAACAATAATTAACAATAATTAAAACTAAACAAAAATGAAGTGCGGAAATTTTGTAACAGTTTTAAATACTCTAGTACAAGACTACCCAAAAGATCTAGTGTCAAAATCCATGAATGTCTAAGAATTTCTACAAATACTGGTTTAAAAGAAATACATCTGTTTTTCGGAATGAAAGAAAAACAGGAACTAAGATAGAGGGAAGGGGAATCCAGGGTCTGCGAACGCCGGCAGATCACCTTGGGTCTCCTCTAGACTGAAGGCAGCTACCCAAACTCTGATTAATATGGTCCAGTACCAGGATCTGCACAGAAAGTGCAGAGTGCAGTATCAGTACAACCGACCTTATGTACTAGTAAGTGCCGAGCCTAACCTCATCGAAGTAGTGACGAGGCTAGGGCACGACAAATAACATAAACCTATGCAGTTAAACAGTATGCTAACATAATAATAATTAATAGAAGCTAAGCAGAAATTAACGGGAAGGGGCAACATGCTATGGGGGTACCAAAATAAAGAATCACAATAGTAGAGGAATTTAAACAGCTAGTACACTTTGAACCGATAATAACAAGTAAACACAACAAATAGAAAATGCACGACATCACCCTTCGTGCTTTTACTCTCAACCTCATAGGTAATCAATAATAGAAATGTGCATGGCATCACCCTTCGTGCTTTACCACTCAGCCTCACTAGATAATCAATAATAGATGCGTGGACAGCATCACCCTTCATGCTTTACCACTCAACCTCACCATATGAATAATAGAAATGTACACGGCATCACCCTTCGTGATTTATCACTCTTCCTCATCACTTAAGAAACAACAGAAACAATAACAACCCAGCAAGGGCATCATAATTAAATAAATTTATTTCATCACTTAACTTCACAACATAAATCTCAACTTGAGCCAATACTCAACCAATATCCAAAAACCAAGAAAAATATAATAAGACTTATTTAACATAAGTAGTAACCAATTTAAGCAGGAACAGTATGTGTAAAGAAATACAACGGTCACAAGTATAAGACTCACTCGCATGTTATGACCCGACAACAACGTATAGATACTCGTCACCTCACCTATACGTCGTACTTAACAAATAAACATGTAGCAAATAAGGCAATAATACCTAATCCCTCAAGCTAAGGTTAGCCACAACACTTACCTCGATTCCACGGCCAAATTCAAGCCTCAAATACCGTTTTTCCCTTAGTTTCCACTTCCATTCCGTTAGTATATATTCATAATTAACTTATTAACATCAGTTAATGCCAAAGAAACCAATTCTAGTGCATAATTATAGATTTTCCAATATTTTTTCCCAAAAAGTCAAAAATCGACCCCGGGCCCACTTGGTCAAAACTCAAAGTACGGACCAAAACCCGATTACTCATTCACCTACAAGCCTAAATACATATTTAGGTTTGGAATCCGACCCCAAATCGAGGTTTAAATTCCCAAATTTGTAAAATTCTCAATTCTCCCAAAATTCCTAATTTCTACTCTTAAAGAATGAGATTTAGGCCTAGAATCTAATGGGTGTAGATGGAAATTGAAAGAAATGAGTTTTAGAACATGAATCTATGATTTGGTGTTGAATCCCCACTTCAAAAATCGCCTAAGGTCGAGTTCTATGGAAGAAAATATGAAATTTTGGTCTAATCTCGTTTTGAGTTTTGTTTTTAAAACACTGGACAGACCTTATTCGCGTTTGCGAGAGGTCTGTCGTGTTCGCAAAGTTGCGGTCCTAGTAATCTTCGCGTTCGTGAGACACCCTACGCGTTCGCGAAGGTATATTACCCCAAACTTCGCGTTAGCATAGAGTATCATTCTTCTCTCCCAGTTCCTATGCTTCGCGTTCGCGATAGCCTGGTCATGTCCGCGAAGGGTATTGCCCCCAACGCTCCACGTTCGCGACCAGTGCTTCGCGTTCGCGTAGAAGGATTTCTCCTTCTGACCAACCTACTCTTCGCGTTCGCGAGAGTTCCTTAGCGAACGCGAAGAAGGATATACCAGATGACAGCAGAAGCCAAAAACACCAGAACTTTCAAGTCTAAAACTTCCTGTAGCCTATCCGAAACTCACCCGGGCCCTCGGGGAACCAAATATGCACACAAGTCTTAACACATCATACGAACTTGCTCGTGCGATCAAATTGCCAAAAAAACACCTAGAACTACGAATTTAGCATCAAAATCAATGAAATTCTCAAGAACACTTAAAGTTTCAATTTTTACAACCGGACATTCGAATCATGTCAAATCAGTCCTGTTCGCACCAAATTTCACAGATAAGGTATAAATATTATGAGGAACCTATACCGGGCTCTGAAACATAAATACTGGCCCGATACCAATAAGTTCAAAAATTATTCAATTTCTATAAACCATTATATTTCCAGTTTAATAATTTTTTTCAAAAATTCATTTCTCGGACTAGGAATCTCGGAATTCAATTCTGGGCATACGCCTAAGTCTCAATTCTACGGACCCTCCGGGACCGTCAAATCACGAGTCCAGGTTCGTTTACTCAAAATGTTGGCCAAAGTCAACTTAAATTAATTTTTAAGGCAAAACTTAATATTTTCTCAAATTTTCACTAAAGGCTTTTCGAAAATGCGCTCGGACTGCGCACGGAAATCGAGGAGAAGGAAAATACGATTTTGAAGGCCTCGAAACTCCAAATTGGGTTCTAAAATGTGAGATGACCTTTTGGGTCATCATAGAATATGACAAAACCTCTTGCCTTTCAACTTCTTGATTTTGAAATTCAAAATATTGGGATTTTTAAATAGTACAATACAAAAAGATTTCATAAGCAACATTTTTTATTGATATTAATGTCTTGAATATGAGAAAATAATTACATGAAATTTTATTCGACATGAAAGTAATTTTAAAAAAATTATTAATATATGGATATAGATAAGTTCATATTAATCTATACACAGTTGCAACATAAACTGCATATACATTCTATGCCATGAGAATTATTCTTAGCCAAAAGATTTATAATTATACAAAGGCATATGATGAAGTCGTTGTGATATAGTATGAGTTAACTGTAAAGTGAACGTGCAGTAAGCACTTGTTTTATTCTTTTTTCTTTCTTCCGATGAAAATCGTAAAAAATCCTTGCTCTGCTTTCGCTTTACTATATTATATAGTATTTCTGAATGATTGAGTTGATAATATTTTGTACAATATATATAATAATATAATTACGTAAATTTGCTTAGCATAGATGGTGGGAACTTTTACTTCGAAACGTATATTTAGTTAGCGTAGATGGTGGTAACTTTGACTTTGAAACTGATAAATATTGATTATTTACTTTCAATATTAAAAATGAAATTATGTTAAACTTTTATAAAAGTGTGAATATATGTTTGTAAGTAACTTGTTTCTGCAATGAACTAAACTTAAAATATAATTAATTGTAACCTCCTAAATGTTAGTGAGACTAACGTAAAATATGTTATACTTATGCCATGTAGTTCAAAATGCAAATAAGTAAAAGAGTTTATGTAATGTAAACTTTAATCGATTTTAAATTCCTAAATTAAGATTTTTTATATAGTTCAAATAAGGAAAAATTTAATGACCAAAATTTCAGTTGATTTTAAAATCCTAAATATTAGGAAAATAACTTAAATTACAATTTTATCCAATGTGAACTCTATTTTAAAGGGGTAAAATAACCGAATGATATTTCGTTAAGGGCCTTCGTGGTTTCAATATAGTATATAAATATAGATATAGATATATTGATCGGGGCATTCAATGGAGTTATTTACAAGGGTTAATAGTATTTTTGGTCCCTCAACTATTGGTAAAAATTAATTTTAGTAGTTGTGATATTTGATCAAGCACATCTAATCTTTAATTAATTGAAATATACACTTTTGATCTTTTACTTGTAGATATTTACAAAATTACCATAATAAAAATTGTTCTACCACTTAATTATTCATGTATTTTATTCAGCTTGTAGCGTTACTCCACTCCATATTTGATGGTAATATAATTGTAAAGATAGTCCAAATATAATTTATTTTCTGTTCCCAAATCACTCGTTTTAATTAATTGAAAGTTAAATGTGTTGAATCATGTATTACAAGGACTAAAATCAGAATTTATCAATGGTTAAATTTACCAAAGTTGCTATTATTCTCATTTACAAAGAAAAAAATGATCTACTCTAGTTTTTCTTTTCCGGGAATTTGGCGACAATATTTCAAAAGTCAAATTGAGATATTTATTTATAACTTTTCGAAATTAGAAGTTTAGAAGAGAACTTCACTATTTTGTTTAATGAGTTGGGATGAACTTTGAAGTTTGGTGGCCTATTAATTCCTGTTTAATCACACAATCTGACAAGTTTGGTTGGTTGGATTAACCAATTGTCTTATCCCAAATAGATATATTTACCTCATTGGTTAACTAGGTACTGATCAATATCAATTATCCTTGTAATTGTTTTTATTTATTTATTTTTATTTTATTTTATTTTTGAATGTGTCATGAACCCCCAACATGAATAGAAATTTTATTGAAACATCGATTTGTACTCCATCTCTAAATAACTCCAAATCTATCATACATGTTATACAATTAGAGACACGAGACATCTTAGTCGCATGTAACTTAAACCATCAATTATATTTTTAAAATTATTTATAAAAAATCCAACTTTATTATATCAATTATGTACATACATTAATTTAAGTTTTTTCTATTGCTAGAATAATTGGCTACCATATAAGGGGAGAAATTTAAATATCAAACGAACAAGTATTTGATAATATAAAAACATCACAAGAGTGTAGTCTGACAAATAAACAAGCACGAACCATCAATGGTCATAACATTTGAAAAATTAAGAAGTCACTCCTTAATGTATTACATTACATGTCCAACAAGACAATCACAATGAATTTCTTCTAACTATGCTAGTGAGGATACGCCCGGGCCTAACAGCTATTTAGAATTTTTGTTATCATTTTCGGATGTCATTCATTTTTTGTATTTAAATCCGTGGTGTTGTTATGCATATGGAATAAATGAATGAATTCCTTTAGGCTTATGTAGAGGTGATATGTGAAGCCAAAATGAGGTTCCGTCCTTTCTGAAAGAAAATATGTAGCCACAAGAAACTTAGCTTAGAGAAACAACATTTTGTATCTAAATAACTTGCTAGAACAGGAGCCAACCTGTAATTTAACATGCGCAGGTAAATTATGTATGGGGTCGAATTTGACCAACCACGTACCTAGACCAGCACGATCAGCTGCTGAACATGCGCAAGTTGAGACAGAAGCACGACTTAGGGGTAGTGGGAGGGACGACTCTATATTCTCGTTGGCCCCTCTATAGTGTGCACTTAGTCTCTGTCCTTTAATATTTAAAGAAGGATCCCCTACTATATAAAGGGGGTCCAAGCATTGTAAAAGGGGGCTTCTAGGATTTTATAAACTCTCTCTCATCTCTCTAACATTCTCTCTCTCACTATCTCTCTCTCATATACTATTATTGCTAAAACTAGTTATCAAGAACATCTTATGGTCTTATTATTTTCGATTACGATTTACCCCTTCATTTCTTTTGATTGATTTGCTCAGCGAAATTGTTCGATAATTCTTGAGTCAAACAATTTGGCGCCGTCTATGGGGATTTCGATAATCGGAATCATAGTTCACACCTAGAATACCAAAAACAATGATCACCGTCCTTAAGATTCCATAGAAACTAACAAATGGCAAAGAAAGAATCAAGGCTGAAGATGATAGCAGATGTCGCAACCAACCTCATAGCCCCCCTCTTCGAAGCCGATAGAGAAAATACCACAAATAAAACACCCAGTAGTGTACCGGAGGGGGAGATCTCACCCTCTTCACTCGAAGATCTGACGATTTTGCGTGAAAGAGGGGCCTCTATATCTGCAACCAAGGAAACACCCCCAGTAGTCAAAAAACTACTAGAGGAATGGTTGACAAACACTCTAAGTAGCATGCTCGAGAAACCACCTCAAGGAAATATCAAAGATTCGTCAACGGCAGAAATCACTGCTGCCACCGGTGAGCCCAGTGTTGTACGAACAAATAACGCCCCCACCGATACCAACTCCAATGATGGTGCACTCGCAACCATCCTTAAGAAAATGGAAGTAATGGAGAATGAGAATAAAGCGCTTCGCGATCAAATGAAAGAGCACCAGGAAAGGGTGGACAAAATTCCTGGCGCCCCTAAACTACTGCCAAAAAGCGATGTAGGAAGGTTTGTCAAACAACCATATAGTGAGGAAGATGCTCCTCACCCTATCCCAAAAACCTTCAAGATTCCACCATACTTGAAAATATACGATGGGACAACGGATCCAGAAGACCATCTGATCCATTATGTGACCGTCGTAAAAGGCAATGACCTATCAAAAGAACAAGTGTCGTTCGTGTTGCTGAAACAGTTTGGTGAAACTTTGACAGGAGGGGCATTAACGTGGTACTCTCAACTACCAGATAGATCAATATCAATGTTCGAAGAAATGGCAAATAAATTCGCTACCGCTCATGCAGGAGCAAAGAAGGCCGAAGTTAGGGTCAACGACATCTTTGCCATCAACCAAACAACGGGTGAAGGACTCGGGGACTTCCTAGCCCGATTCAACAGGGTAAGAATGGTACTACCAAACATATCAAAAAGAATGGCATTCACAGCTTTCCAAAACGGGCTGAACAAAGACGGATCAAAAGCAACCAAGAAGCTGCTCAGCCGACTCATGAAGTATCCTCCCACCACGTGGTAAGAGATCCATAATGCCTACTGCGCCGAAGTAAGAGCAGACAAAGACGATCTTAACGGTCCAACCCAATGACTAACGTCTTTACAGTCAGAAGTAAGGAAGGATCGACGCAACGACGGATGACGGGAACAACCCTTACGCTTCAATAGAGAAAGGCATCAGCCTTACGTCAGAACTCCCAATCCGCCTCCTCCGAGGCATCCAGCTGTCCTGCAGCGACATATTGCCCCACTTCGAAATGAAAGAGGTATGCCCCTATTATTATCTGCTCATAGCTTTTGTGTCTCCCCTTCAAAAATAGTGTACGCACTGGAGAACCTGGGCACAAAGGTGCAGTGGCCGCAAAAAATGAAATCAGATCCTAGTGCAAGGAGGTCGAACGTCCTATGCGAATTCCATCAGGAAAGAGGACATAAGACCGAAGACTGCATAAGTCTACGATAGGAGGTAGTCAGAATGTTGAACCAAGGATACTTGAAGGAGCTGCTTAGCGATAAAAGAAGGGCAAATTTCTCCAGAGGATGCGATCAGTCCCAAGGACCACCAAAACCACCTTCTCCAGCACGCACCATACAGATGATCTTCGGCAGTGGCGATGACTCAGCAATCAATCAGGTAAAGTTCACCACCACACACAAGTTGAAGCGTACGATTGCTCACGAACGGTATGATGACTTCGAAGACAGTATCACCTTCGATAAGTCTAATATCGACGGTTTGTCCTTTCCTCGTTATGATGCTTTAGTTATAACTTTACGTATCGCTGATACTGATGTGAAAAGAATCATGGTAGACAACGGAAGCGGCTCCTGTATTATCTATCCAAGAGTCCTCATGCAAATGAGGCTCGAAGATAAGATAATACCACGTTCCATAACACTAACGGGTTTTAACAATGCAGTAGAGCGGACCTCCGGAGAGATATCATTATCAGTCTTGGCTGGGGGAGTCACACTGGAAACCACATTCCACGTCATGAGTCAGGAAATGGCTTACAACGCCATTATAGGACGTCCTTGGATACACGCCATGCGAGCCATTCCATCGAACTTCTACCAGGTAATCAAATTTCCCACCCCAAGGGGAATGTTCAGTATTCGAGGCGAGCCACGTACCGCCCAGGATTGCTACCGGATCGCCCAAGACTGTACGCATACCAAACTACTGAAGGGAGCAAGCGCGGAAGCATAGCAATCAGCCATGTCGGGAACTAAAATCAACCCGATGGCAGAAGTCATCAGAGACCCAGATGTCGTAGAAGCTTGCAAAGCGACAGTCGAGAACCTCGACCCGGTCCAGCTGGACGACACAGACAATTCAAAGAAAGCCTACATCGGGCACAACCTCTCTGACCCAAGTAAGTACCACGAATTCTTAATAACCATGCAGATTTATTTGCCTTCTCACATTCAGATAGGTCGGGAATCCCAAAAGATGTCACCACTTATAAGCTGAATGTCAACCCACTCTATCGCCCGTACAACAGATAAAAAGGAAATTCAACACCGCAATCAATGAGGCGGTCAGTGAAGAAGTGGACAAATTACTATCCAACGACTCCATTAGAGAATCGAAATACCCGCAATGGGTCGCTAATGTCGTCATGGTTAAAAAGAAAAATGGGAAATGGAGAATGCGTGTGGACTTCACCGACCTAAATAAGGCATGCCCAAAAGACTCCTTCCCATTGCCCCACATCGACCAGCTGATCGACACAACCGCAGGGCACGAACTGCTAAGTTTCTTGGATGCCTACTCCGGCTACAACCAGATCCTGATGGCCGAAGAGGATCAAAAGAAGACAACTTTCATCACTCACCAAGGGACATACTGCTATAAAGTGATGCCTTTCGGACTCAAAAATGCGGGAGCAACATACCAAAAGTTGGTTACCAAGATGTTCAAGGAACAGATCGGCAAGACAATGGAGGTTTATATCGACGACATGTTAGTAAAATCGGCAAAAAAGGAGGACCATATCGATCATTTGAAAGAAGCCTTCGAGATACTGAGGCAGTACTGGATGAAGTTGAACCCGGAAAAATGTGCCTTCGGCGTGGCCTTAGGAAAATTCCTAGGTTTCCTCATATCACAACGAGGTATCGAAGTCAACCCGAATCAGATCAAGGCCATAGACACGATACCTGAGGTTTTGAACAGCAAGAAGCAAGTACAAAAATTGATGGGGCGAATAGCCGCCCTATCAAGATTTATCTCACGGTCCTCTGACCGATGCCACAAGTTCTTCAATGTACTGAGGAAAGATCATGGGTTACAATGGAACGGGGAATGCATCGAGGCCCTAGGGAAACTAAAAGCATATCTATTTTCCCCGCCGTTGCTCGTCAAAGAAAACCTAAGCGAGTGTTTGTTGGTGTATCTGGCGGTGTCCGAAGTTGCTGTCAGCGCAGTCTTGGTCCGCGAAAACAAAGGTACTCAATCCCCTATTTATTATATCAGCAAAACTTTAATAGATGCCGAAATGCGGTACCCACACCTTGAGAAACTGGCTCTGGCACTGGTCATAGCTTCACGGAAGCTTAGACCTTATCTTCAATGCCATCCCATAAAAGTAATAACAACCTTCCCCCTGAGAAGCATCCTGCATAAACACAAACTCTCGGGTAGGCTCGACAAATGGGCCATAGAGCTCAGCGAGCATGACATAACCTACCACCCAAGAACTGCCATTAAGTCGCAGGTACTTGCCAACTTTAGTGCGGGGATACTGCCAGGGGTGGAGCAAGAGGCCTTTTGCGCCCCACCCATACTGACCTCTGGACCCTCTATACTGACGGTGTTGCGAATGCCTCGGGATTGGGACAGGGACTTGTCCTCGAAGTCCCCATGGGTGAAATAATTTGCCAGTCCATACGATGCCCCGAGATGACTAACAACGAGGCTGAGTATGAGGTTGTGATTGCAGGTATGAAGTTGGTCATCAAATACGGGGCCCGTCGACTCATCCTCTACTGCGACTCCCAACTTGTTATAAATCAAGTCACTGGGACTTACCAAATCAAAGAACAAAGGCTACAAAAATACCAATCAGAGATCGATAAACTGATGCCAGAGTTTGATGAGTGTCGCTTCGAGCAAATCCCCAGGGCACAGAATGTCGAGGCAGATGTCTTAGCTAAACTGGCCGATGCCACCAAGAATATCAACAAAGAAAGTGTGGTCACCCTCCTCCATTCGTCCATCGGCCACGTCGAGATATTCTCTTTAAATCTAACTTGGGACTGGTGCAACCTGTTGGTATCCTATCTATAGGACCGAACACTCCCGCGCGTCAAGAAAGAAGCCAAGAAGTTTCACGTACAAGCCGCCTGATACAACCTAATAAATCATGACCTTTACAAGAGAACTTTTGCCGGTCCCGTTGCTAAGTGCCTCGGGCCGCATCAAACGAGACAAGCATTAGAAGAGGTGGCATCGCGCCCTCGTCCGATACCTCATCCGCACAGGTTATTACTGGCCTACTATGAAAAAAGAGGCGACAAATTATGTCCGAAGATGCGTACAGTGCCAAAAGTACGCCCCCATGATACACCAAATGGGAGAGTTTCTCTATTTAGTCACCTCGCCATGGCCCTTCATAAAGTGGGGAATGGATATACGTGGCTCTCTACCAGCAAGATAAGGAAAGGTACGCTTTCTTTTAGTTTTGACTGATTATTTTTCCAAGTGGGTGGAAGCAGGTGCATACGCATAAATATGCGAGCAAGAAGTCATCGCCTTTATATGGAAAAACATCATATGCCATTTCGACATCCCCAAAGAAATCAGCTGTGACAATGGCCCCCAGTTCATCGGTAGGAAGACGACTGAGTTCTTCGAGAAATGGCACATCAAGCGGATACTCTCCACTTCATATCATCCCGCTGCCAACGGCCAAGCTGAATCTTCCAACAAGACGATATTGAACATATTGAAAAAGAAGCTCGAGGAAGCTAAAGGGCTATGGCCCGATTTACTACCTGAAGTATTATGGCCATACCGGACCACGCCCAAATCCAACACGGGAGAAACGCCGTACTCACTGGTCTACGGAACCGATGTAGCTATACCCATCGAAATCGAGGAACCAAGCCTAAGATATTCCCATACCAGCGGGGTAGATAACGACAAAAGTAGATTATCAGATCTAGACGAAGCCGAAGAACGAAGAGACATGGCCCATATAAGAATGATAGCCCAAAAACAATAGGCAGAAAGATACTACAACATGAAAGCCAAAGTAAGATCGCTCAAAGTGGGCGACTATGTCCTCAAAGCCAAAACATTGGCATCGAAAGACCCGAATGAGGGAAAATATGGAACCAACTAGGACAGACCATACAAAATCACAGCAGCGGCAAACAAAGGAGCATTCCAATTAGCAACAATGGAGGGAAAAACACTCCAAAACAATTGGAACGTCGCCTACCTCAAACACTTCCACTTCTAAAAAGGCATCTCTCTAGCCATACTCTTTTTCCCCTGCTCCGAGTTTTGTCCCAATTGGCTAAGGCCATCGACCCCGTTCGACTACGATGGATACTACTTCGACGACAGTCGAAGCAATATCCTAATGGCTAAATCCATCAACATCAAGTTCGTCCTCGTTCGACTATGACGGATAACACTTCGATGACAGTCGAAGCAACATCCTAATGGCTAAGGCCATTAACCTCATTCAACTACGAAGGATAACACTTTGATTACAGTCGAAGCAATATCCTAGTGGCTAAGTCCTTCGACATCGGTTCGACCTCGCTCAAACCACGACGACCTTTTCAACAAGCAACAAATACCACATCTATGAAGGCTAACTACCGAAAAAAAAAAAAACCAAGGAGGGAAAAACAACAAGCAGAAAAGCAACAAAAATGAAGTTTATATCACAACAAAAAATATATTTACATTTGACCCCACAAACGGGCCCCATTACATTCCATAAAAACAAAAAATATGTACAAATTCATGGCTGCTCGTCATCCTTCCCGTCATCCTCTGGGCGATAAACATCATTATACCAGGAATCCAAGTCAAGTCGATCGACGTCCTCAAAAGTGCAACCTTTCCCATCAGGGGAGTCGGGATAGTACCCGCACGCTTCACGGGCAGCGCGAGCTTCGCACCGCCGTGCCTGAACTTCCTCCCCCATCGCCCGGCCCTCAAAGTGAAGCTCTTTATACACATCAAGTTTGGCCTCCACAAAAATCCACATCTCATGCGCACTACGGCGTGTACTCTGGCCAGACGTGGGACGAGATGAGGAGGGCTGAGAAGCTCGAGCCACGTCCTCCGACCTTGGGGGAGCGACCTGCCTAAGAACATTGATTTCCACTATCTTAGCTTCAATATC
>MU709460.1:133705-179319 GCA_026770625.1 Nicotiana glauca
AAAATATATTCTTTAAAATTTCTAAATAATGAAGGAAAAATCCTGTATTTCAAAAGTGTTAAACGAGATTTAATTTAGTATTTGACTTGGCTGGCCTGACAGCAGTGTCCGGCGCCACCACGACCCTTAGTGGATTTTGGGTCATGACATCTTCCATCCAAGCTAATGACCGCACCTGCAATCTTTCTTCCGCACCTGCGCAACCGCATCTGCGGTTTCTTTTCCGCAGATACGGAAATACCAGATATACAGCAATCTTACCAAGTCCAAAAATCATTCCGATGGCCATCCGAAATCACCCCGAGGCCCCAGGACCTCAACCAAAAGTGCCAACCCATCCTAAAACATCATTCAAACTTGCTCCAATCATCAAAACACATCAACCAACACTAAAAATCATCGATTCTCATCGAATTCAAGCCTAAGTTCTTCTAAAACTTTCAAAACACGCATTTGATCAAAAATCCAACCAAATCACCTCTGAATGTCCTAAAATTTTACGCACACATCCCAAATCACATAACGAAGCTACAGAAACTCTCGGAATTCCATTCCGACCCTCGGATCAAAATCTCACCTATCAACCAGAATTCGCCAAAATACTAACTTCGCCAATTCAATCCTAATTCTACACCGGACCTCCAAAATCACTTCCGATCATGCTCCTAAGTCACAAATCATCCCTCGAAGCTAACCGAATTGTCGTAATCCACATCCGAGCCCTTTAACTTATAGGTCAACATTCGGTTGATTTTTCCAAAACAAGCCTTCCTTAAAGAGACTCATACACACAAGACACTAATAATGAAGCATAACGAAGCAGGAAATGGGGGAAAATGGAGCGGTTCTCATGAGACGATGGGTTGGGTCGTCACATCCTACCCAACTCAAACAAACGCTCGTCCTTGAGCTTACCCAGATTTGTTTTAGAAGCCAACCAATAGCTGCATAACCTTACCACGCATATACCCGGGGGTGATCCCACGTCACCCTATCTCGCATAGGTCCGATAACACAACATAGTTAAATTTTCACAATCCATCTAGTCCATAAACCATAGAACAACATTTCACTTTCTGAAATCATACACAAGATCAAAACCTCACATCTATACTCAAAATAAGCCTGAACCAGCTGTAATAACCCATACCTGCAACCTCAGGTGCAATCATATGATGTACCACATAACTCAAACACTCTAAATGATAACTTTTATTCATAGTAGTTGCACATAAAAACCGAATATCGATAGAAAACCTCTTATCAACTAAAGTCTTATTCCAACACTTTCACATACTGCCAATGATAAAGGAAACACGCAATAAATCATAACCATTTCCCAAGTCAACAATTCATGAAGTCACTTTCCTTTTTGGCTAATACCACAGTAGATTTCTGAGCCGAACCTCAATATTATCCTTCCAACAAGCTGAAATCAAAATCCGTTCGTATTCATTAATGACCCCAACGATCACCTCGAATCCAACACACCACTCTGGTGACAGGACACATCAATGCAGGCCTAAGCCACAACTCGCATAATTTGTGCACCGGTAAGAAACGGTCTGAACATACTCAAATCATGAAAATGACCCCAAACGAAAGAGCTATACCTCAAGCTCATTAGTACCATCACAACACCAAGTCGAGACCCTGTCTCACATCATAGAAATAGAACACATGAATCTACCCCGAAAGGTCATATTTCCACATGGCCTCGCTACAATGCGCGATCCTATCTGAACACTGTTACATATGAAACACCTCAAGTCACTATGCTCAAAATCAACAACCACACACCATTTGACGTCTGGAACCAAAGAACATCATCATACCCACGGTGAGACAAATAGCATATACCATGCAACCCAATAGGTCATAACCGATACTCCATTCACCGAGCAACACCCAATTACTTTTCCCACTCAAATTACACTATGAATCCCCCAATGGAACCGGACCATATGTGCCCATAACCAACAAATCATAATGCCTCACAACACAGAAAAGCAGCTCTTAGATCTCCCCAGATCACTAACAAGATCAATAATGATCGAATCGACCTATCCCTCAACAATAAAAATCGGGGCCAACCAAGCTGACTCAAGCTAGAACACGCATCCACATTGACCTGCCAACGAACCAATCATCAAGGAAGCCTGAAGCTGCTCCTTCCACTACTAAAGCTCCTACCAGGGCCATACGATATGGTGCCCGGCATCAAATCAATACCAAAATCCACAACCTCATCCGGCGACATGCCCGGCCACAAGAAATGCATCCAAAAAGTCCCTCAATACCAGAACTGAATCAATGGTAGAAACCTCTGCACTGACATCTATCACGAATGCCCAATTAAGAAAAGCAATCCTCCCCGGCCATTCACTGGTCTTTGAAATACAAACCACTCTGCTAGAACATAATCTGATGTACCTCACCACTCAACCCATGGCATTTTTGGCATAGCCCATAGCGCAATAGTCCAGAATAACCCAACACTGAGGCACCCAGTCTACACCCCAATACCATATCCAAAACCTAACATACCAAGCAAGGAAAGATCCACTTGGGCCTCCAACTCTCGATGGTTGCTAAACAGTGTTGAATACACACGATCCACAACCACAAAATAGCATGTACATGAGAACTCCCAGTCTCCAACTCCATATAACACACGAATCATCATATCTGATCCCATATTTTGCTGTCCGAGTACGTGCACACCTTTAATACCCAATCACTCCATGATAGATACTTTAAAATTTCCTATGCCACCAAGCAAACCCGAATACCACCAGTCGACCCAATAAGAAAGTTCCGTAATACTACCGAAGTATCATCAATTTAATCACATTACCCTTTTCCGAGACAAATACTCTCATCAAATCACTTCCAATTAGCAGTACCATTTCCACAACCTGAGGCTACTCGTTGCCTAAGAATTTTAGGAACTTCTTTTCAGAACTGAACTGTAACTCATCTAGCCAAGAACTTCCACTGATTCCATCATTACACATCCCATACTCCGTATGCCCATATAAAATATACATCTCCAAACCACAGTAAAACCCAACGAGAACCCTCTCCCAATTCCATTTGCACAAGCTAAACTGCCAGGACTAAATCCTTCTATCCAAACCAAGCTAAGCAAGCTGTCAAAACTCAAGAGCTTTGCTGCAAAATACCTGTAAGGGCTCATTACCTCGAACACATACAAAGAAATTAATCATATCCTTACCATACCGATTCGGTCTACTATCAAGCTATTCCATCTATCTAATTTCTCTTATGATTCACTATCCACTTGATATTCCCTCTTGTTGTAGCACCACAATGCCTCAACCCAGGCTTACCACACGAGACCCAAGCACAAGACCACACTGTCTAAGACTCATAAGTCACTGAATACTCTCTCAAATATTACCAGAAACATCACACTCCCGAATACTTTAATCTGAAGAACTTCCTGCGAAGCCTAATCCGTTATTGTTACTCTCCTGATACGGATACATAGAACCCCATAATTAACCTAAAAATACCACAAATTTGAACCTCTTTCAATGAAAATACAGTTTCTAACCACACATGCAACTTAAAATACCTGATTGTTTCTTGTAGAATCTTGAGCACATTAGAACCATTCTCGAAAGTCATTCACTCTTATTCAAACTATAAATTACCTAACCCAACGAGTAGAAATACTCGTGCCTCATTAGCACTCTGACACCGCAGGATATGACCTCATCCCAATACAAAGAAACATCTTCCTGCTCCATGCACCGAGCATCCTTTACCAATAAAAGCTTAAGACATCTGGTGATTCTCACACATCTGCAAAGCACCATATAACCTTTGTCAGAATTTTCCTTTACTCTAGTCATAGCTAACTCACCCCACGCCCCAACTGAAACCAACATAGCACCCTACCATGCAATTAACTGCTCACAACAGACTCCCCTACTTGGCTCGAAGCCATGGATCGAGATACACTCAATAACTCATACACTTTTTACTCTATTGATGCCACAATACCACAGTGAGATTAAACTGAAATCATTTATAAGTTTGCGAAAACACAGATTATCCAGTGCTGTAATCCTCTACAAATCTCGCATTCATCCCTGCATCAGTTAAGTCCACTCTCTTAAGCGACCCGAAATTTCAAATTTTGACACGTACCCTTCAATTACACATGAGACCTTCTAACGTACATATAAGGATCATACCACTTAAGAACACTCCGCAGGAGATAACCCACCTGCTTTGTCTCAATATAACATTTATGTATATCTTCCACCGTCATACACATTACACAGTCACTTAGTCTTCCTGGGTCTGAACTCATACCGCCATATGAAATGCACTTCACTTCCTAATTTAGAGACACGAAACGATCCTTCACGCGCCCATAATTCGGGCTACACATCAAATCACAATAGGAATTGAACACTTAACATTTCATCTATTATCCAGCAGACTCCTACGTCACTACCAAGTCATATAGATATATCTCGCAGTACTAACATACTCATCACATGGATATCCAACCGCCATTCCCACTAATAAGGACTATACCGATCATATAAGCTCAAAATAATTGCTCACACAATCAGCACCTCGGTGCTCAAGCCATAGGCAAAGATCCTGCCTCAAGTCCTCCAGACTGGCCCAACATCAAACTCACAGAGATCACATCTCGCCCCTTTATCGGGGAATCACAAGCCATCAAGTCACCTCTGATACCGAGCGCTCATGCACACATACAAACGCGTGTAAGGAATTTCAAGAGTTTCTTTTCAAGCTGAATCAAGAACGCACGATAAGAATTCAAGAATGTATAGTTTTCCTAAAGGTTTTGCAGCCTCTCGAGGATAAATACAGACATCTCCGTACCGGTCCACAAGACTCTACTAAACCTGCTCATGACTCGTGAGACCTAGTAACCTAGGCTCTGATACCAACTTGTCATGACCCAAACCCCATATTGGTCGTGATGGCTCCTCTCGTGAAGACAAGGCCAGCTAACTAACCCAACTTATCTTTTCAAAGATAGTTAAACATAAATAAATAGCCTAAATATGACTTAATAGCATTAATTAGCGGAAATACAATCCAGCATAGCCCAAACTGGGGTGTCACAAGTCACGAGCATCTATCATAATATAAATCCACTACAAGGTCTAAAATATACAAAATCGGAATAATGAACAAAGAGAAAAACATGGTGCTGCGAACGATGACAGTCACCTCCTTAACTCATATAACTCTGCCTCTGATCGGCCCAAACCCGCTACCGAGTGAATAGATACCTGCATCTGCACACGAGGTGTAGGGAGTAAAGTGAGTACTCCAACTCAGTGAGTAACAAAAGTAAACAATAACTGAGCAGTAAGAAATCACGTAAAGCAAACCATCATGTTGTATAGAAGCAGGGTACAATCCTTTGAGAAAACATTAAGGCTGTGAAATCTTTGGAAACATCTTGGCTCAGTTTAAATCTCTTTTGAAAATGATCTTTTCAATAGTTACGAAAATGATTTCAAAATAGTTAGTGCTAATAAGCACAGAAAATCCGCCCATCGGGCACAAATACTGCAGTATGACAGGTAAAAAGACAAATAAATATGAAAGATGAGCATATAAAATTTTGCCCCTCGGGCTCACTCTCAGCAGCACTCTCAGCCCCTTGGGCTCTCTCTCTCTCAGATCACTCTCAGAACAGTATCATATAGTAACCACTGCGGCGTGCATCCCGATCCACATATCGCTGTGGCGTGCAGCCCAATCCATATCTCGATGTGGCGTGCAGCCCGATCCATATGGGTACTCGCGCTCACTGTGGGGGTGCAGACTCCGAAGGGGCTCCTACAGCCTAAGTGATATATCACTGCGGCGTGCAGTCCGATCCAATATATATATATACCGTTGCGGCGTGCAGCCCGATCCATATAAGTATCGCTGTGGCGTGCAGCCCGATCCATAATATAAACCCTCACATCCAGGCCCTCGACCTCATATCACCCAGTGTATCCTCACATCTGGCCTTCGACCACACTCAGTTAGAATATCATCACAAGCCCCTCGGGCATTAGTAAAATAGTAGTTCGCAGTCCAAATTATCATTTAAAATATCATTTAAGACTCAAATCTGAATAAAAGTGGCTGAGTTGTAAAGTAGTGGAGAAACAGTATGACTAAGTTCAAGTAATAAGTCAAAACAATGAGGAAACAGTGATAATAATCCCTAAAGGATTCAAATAGTTGGCACGAAGCCCAAATATGGCAATCAGCCCAAATCACGATGATAACAAGTAAATTTCAGTCAAATACACATTAAATTCATCAATCGGGACAGACCAAGTCACAATCCCCAACGGTGCTCTACCCCACGCCCACTATCCGGCATGCAAGTTACCTCAATATAGCACTACGATGTGCGATCCGGGGTTTCAAATACTCAGGATATCATTTACAATCATTACTCACCTCGAACTGGTGAAATCTCTAGCTCGCGATGCCTTTGCCCCTCAAATCGGCCTCCTCGCGCGTCGAATCTGATCAAAACCACAACGAATATGTCACAATAGGCTAAGGGAACATAACCCAATCGAAAAGAATCGAAAAACATCAAAAAACACGAAATTTGCAAAACCCGAGCCCCGGTCCCACTTCTTGAAACTCAGAAATTTAACATCACTGGATTCCTTATCTCGCCACAAGTCTATACATATCAAAATTACCAAAATCGGAGTCCATTTGACCCCTCAAATTCCACTTTAAAATACCAAATTTCCAAGCCCTAGCTTTACCTTCTTTTGATGAATTTCCACAAATTTCCATGTTAATTCTACCATTAAATCATGTATTTAGGCCAAAGAACTCACCTCCAATCACACCTAGTCGAAATCCCCATCAATTTCTGTCCAAGAGCTTTCAAGGTCAATCAAAAATGGTGGAAATGAACTTAAGCTCGCGAAACAAAATGAGCTTTAAAACCCTTCTGAGAACAGTGATTTTCGCATCTGCGGTTCCATTACCGCATTTGCGGCTACCGCTTCTGCCGTTATAATTCCGCTTCTGCGGATCTTCATCAAACCAACGACCACTTCTGCGGTCCCCTATACACATATGCGGACCCTGCTTCTGCGGATACTTGTCCGCTTCTGTGAAAGCACCATGGCCTCACCTTTTTGCACCTGCGACTATTCTATCGCATATGCGGCCTCGCATCTGCGGCTCCCCTTCCGCATCTGCGGATTCTTCCATCCAAGCCAATGACCGCACCTGCGATCTTTCTTCCGCACCTGCGCAACCGCATCTGCGGTTCCTTTTCTGCAGATGCGGAAATACTAGATACCAAATATATAGCAATCTTACCGAGTCCAAAAATCATCCCAGTGGCCATCTGAAATCACCCCGAGGCCCCCGGGACCTCAACCAAAGGTGCCAACCCATCCAAAAACATCATTCAAACTTGCTCCAATCATCAAAACACATCAAGCAACACTAAAAATCATCGATTCTCATCGAATTCAAGCCTAAGTTCTTCTAAAACTTCCAAAACATGCATTTGATCAAAACATAACCAAATCACCTTCGAATGACCTAAAATTTTACACACACATCCCAAATCACATAACGAAGCTACAGAAACTCTCAGAATTCCATTCCAACCCTTGGATCAAAATCTCACCTATCAACCGGAATTCGCCAAAATACTAACTTCGCCAATTCAAGCCTAATTCTACACCGGACCTCCAAAATCACTTTCGATCACGCTCTGAAGTCACAAATCATCCCCCAAAGCTAACCGAATCGTCGTAATCCACATCCGAGCCCTCTAACTCATAGGTCAACATTCGGTTGACTTTTCCAAAACAAGCCTTCCTTAAAGAGACTAAGTGTCTCATTTTTTTCCAAAAATCAACCCAATTCTACTCGTACACACAAGACACTGATAATGAAGCATAACGAAGCAGGAAATGGGGGAAATGGAGCGGTTCTCATGAGACGACAGGTCGGGTCGTCACCGCCAAATTTGAAGCAGTGGCCAAGTTTAACCTCCAGTGACAATCACCTCTTTGAAATCGACATTACAAAACTAAAAAAATGCAAAAAAAAAAAAAAAAAAGAAGACAAAAACAAATTGCGTTTACTTAGTCGTTCCGAATATAATATTGTAAAATCTAACATATATTCTGTTGCAATTAACATAACTGAATAGGAAAGGGAAAAAGAAAAAATTCGTACATGAGCTTTTGTGCTTATTCACAAATGTGATGTAAGAAGTCCTGTTAATCCATGTTATGCCAAATCCTGACAGATCTATATTTGCAATATTTTATGAAATGTTAATTTATATATAGAATAGAGAAATAGAGAAAGATATAAAAAAGAACAGAAAAGTAAAGCGTACCTATTACATGTTTCAGATATCTTATCAATAGTTATTGTCGCACTTGGTTAATGAATCTCAACAACAAAAGTAGTACTTAAACCTCAAAAAAGACACTGATTATCTTTCGAGTGTCAAACTAAATTTCAAAAAACTTCTTTAAATAAAACATTTGTAGTTTCAGTAGTTATTTGTCCATCGTCATCACAAACCAAAATTTTTAATCCCTTTCTGCTTGTCACCCGAGAAAGAGCAACATATAGTTGTCCATGTGTAAAAATTATTTTCTTTACAAATAAACCCAGGGGAGACAATGGCTGCCCTTGACTTTTGTTGATTGTCATGGCAAAAGAAACAATGATTGGAAATTGTCGTCGGTGGAATTTAAATGGAATTCTAGCATCAGATGGAGCCAATGTCATTCTTGGAATAAACACTTTATGTCCGGCCATTTGTCCTGCTAACACCTTGGCTTCAATAACTTGATTTCCAAGTTTAGTTATGATCAACCTTGTTCCATTACATAATTGATGATAGACTATAGTTATGTATTTTAGTCGATTATTTTACTCTAATTTACTGCACTTTAATTGAGTTTGAACTTTAATCGTTAGTGTTTTGCATTAATTGTGTGTTTTATGCCTTGTAGGAGTGATTTCGAGCTATATAGATATTACGGAATGAATTCAGGTGATTTGGAGCTTTGAAGTCTGAGTAAAAGCCCAAGAAATTAAGTCGGGATCGTATTCGGGAATCAACGGATGATAGAGCAACAAAACAAAAAATTGAGTAGGCACTGTCTAGTAAAATACACATAACTTTTTTCTCAAAACTCTATTTTCCCTCCACAACATAGGGTTGGAAAGATAATTCAAAGGTGTACAACTTTCATCTTTTACGTTTTTCCAAATTCCAAACGTAACAGGGTGAAAAACGTGGTCAAGACATCGATAGAGGACCTGAGGCGGGCTGAGGCAGTATACCTGCCATATACCGCGGTTCTATGGCGGTCCCACTGCGGTCGCGGCCATCCAGGCCTGAAAACTTGTCCTTTTTCGCGTAGGAAAAGGTATAATTATTTGGTCCCGACCCTACTTGGTATATATACATGGAAAAATATTATTTTAAGGGGTTGGACACACTTTTGACATAATTCAGACCTAAGGAGGTAGGGGAGACCAATTTTTGACATAGATTCGACCTAAGGAGGCAGAGACATAATAGGAGCAACGCGAGGAATTCTTCTACGAGTTTTTCCTTCCTCTTCCTATTTTTCATTGTTGGTTATGACTTTTATTATTGTAGTTTTACATACTATTATGAATAGCTAATTTGTTATCTACAGTTTTGATAGAACCTTTTGTAGGATAAATTCTTGTTATGTTTTTATATAATTGAGTCATAGATTTTCCCTATTTGTTCAACTACGTTTATATTGTGGTTGGTTGAAGAGCTCTCGATTGACTGTGCCTATTTAGTGTGTATTACTCGGGAGAGAGTGCATATTTAGGTAGTTGTTGAACAACATCACTCCTGACGTATGTGAGGAATCAATAACCAAGGGTTTAAAGGTGGGATTAGGGATAACGAAACCTTGGGTGCGATCTAAGTGAGCTGTAATTAAAGCCAGCTAGCGTAACTTGGGAGAGTATGTCTAGTAAATTGTCGTAATTACTCGGGAGAGAATTACAACACGCAAAGTGCTCATGATCGGCGGAGAATACTTAGGCAAAATTATAGAAGACATAGCGGGAAGGATTTCGACAATTGGGAAAATTATAACTCTAGATCTCATGTGACGACCCAAAGGGTCATCACCTATTTTCTTACCCTTTCTGTACTTCCAAGGCCTTGAAAGCCTTATTTACGGTTGCCTCGATTTACGTGCGCAGTCTCGGCGCATAGCCGGAAAGTTTAAATATAAATTATGTGAGAAAAATGCTAAATTTTGATATTAAAATGAATAAATTTGGCTTCGGTCAATATTTTGGATAAACGGACCCGGACCCGTGATTCGACGGTCCCGGAAGGTCCGTTGGAAAATACGGGACTTGGGCGTATACCCGAAATCGAATTCCAAGGTCCCAAGCCCAAGAAATGAATTTTTGTGTGAAATTATTTTTTGGAAATAATTAAGTAAATTGAAAATGAAATTTGATTAGAAGACTATGGTATCGGGCTCGAATTCTGGTTCCTGCGCCCGGTACAAGTCTTATATATGATTTAAGCACTTTTTGTAAAGTTTGGATGAAAATGGACGTCGTTTGACGTGCTTTGGACTTAAAATGAAAATTTGAGATTTTATGAAATTTGGAAGAAATCATGAATTTTGAGGCTTAATTCGATGTATATGATGTTATTTCGGCAATTTGATCGCACGGTTAAGTCCGTAGGATATTTTTGAGGTAGCGTGCATACTTGGATTGGAGTTTTGAGGGCCTGAGTGAGTTTCGAGTAAGTTTCGGGATGCGTTAGACTTAAAAGATCAGATGTTACAGGTTCAGGAAATATTGCAGGTATCTAAACCTTCTTGCGCGGTCCGCGAGAAATCGCGTGCAGCCGCGGTCGCCTTTGAGCGGTCCGCGGTGGATGCTGTGCGGCCGCGGTCGGCTTTGTGCGGTCCGCACGGGGCTATGATCTGCAGGTCTTCAGGGAGGCCTGTGCGGCCACGGTCCTTTTTGCGTGGTCCGCACAGGGAGCTTCAGAGGGGTATAAATAAACGGGAATTTCAGTTATTTTACACTTTTCAAGAACCCCAAAACATAAGAGGCGATTTTCCAAACAACCTTTCTTCTCCAAAACAATTGGTAAGTAATTTCTAACTCATTTTCTTTACTCCTTAACATCTTTTAACATAATTTCAACTTAAAATCAAAGATTTTCATTGGGAAATTGGGTATTTTGGGTAGGACCTAGTTTTTTTCAAAAAATGGGGGTTTGGACCTCAATTTGAGGTCCGATTTCAGAACAAATTATATATTTAGGTTTGTGAGGGAATGGGTAATCGGATTTTGGTTCGAACCTCGGGTTTTGACCATGTGGGTTCGGGTGTGTTTTCGACCTTTTTGGGTAAAACCTTTTAAAAGTCATTTTCAAACATTGGGGTTGATTCATTTAGTGTTTATTAATTTAATTAAGTAATTTATGGCTAGATTCAAGCGGATTTGAGGTAGAATCACGGTATAAAGCTATAGTCGAGGCTTGAGTTGAGTTCAAAGCATCGAGGTGAGTGTTTGGTTTAACCCTAGCTTGAGGGATTAGGAATCGAGTCTTAATTGCTACTTGTTTTGTGTCGAGTACGACGTATGGGCATGGTGACGAGTATCCATGTGTTGGTGTCATGCATGACTGTGAGTCTTAAATTGATAATCGTGTATTCTTAATTGATCCTATGGAAGTTGTGAGTGAATATTGGTATTAGTGGTGCTAAGTAGAAGTTAACAAGGACTGGTTATAACTGATTCTCCCTTGCCGGGATATTTGACTTGTTGTTATTGTTTTCCCCTTGATAGGGAGTCATTATTTGTGTTGTTCCCTTGTCGGGATTGTATTATGTATTGTGTTGGAAAGTAGTGGGAGCGGCTGGTACTCCTACCGCTAGTGATATTGAAAAGGGAGCGGGTGGCACGCCTACCACAAGTGATAATGAAGAGAGAGCGGGTGGTACGTCTACCACAAGTGATAATGAAGAGGGAGCGGGTGGTACGCCTACCACAAGTGATGATGAAAAGGGAATGGGTGGTAGCCTACCACAAATGATATTGAAATGGTAGCGGGTAGTATGCCTACCACGAGATATTGATGAAATGGGAGCAGGTGGTACGCCTACCACGAGATATTGAGAAATGGGATCGGGTTGCACGCCTGCAACAAGATGAGTTGATTATGAAAGTCGTCTTATCTCTTTATTTTGTGTTAGAAGCTAAACTGTAGTTGTATGCTCTATTGTTCCGGATATTTATTTCTATCTATTGCCCCTAAAGCATGTTCCCTTCCCCCGCTTAAATTGTTTATTCTTGTTGTTTCTCCGTTGTACTTGTATATATATATATATTTGCACATGTTTATCTGGAGTCTGGTCCTAGCCTCGTCACTGCCTCGCCGGGGTTAGGCCAGACACTTACCAGCATATGGGATCGGTTATGCTGATGCTACATTCTATGCTCTTTTGCATAGATCTAGGTGTTGGAGCAGCATTTGAGCAGCAGCCATAGTCTGGGAGTGAGCCTTCAATCCAGAGACACCAAGGTAGCCTTGCAGACATCCGCATGGCTCGGAGTCTCATCTATCTTTTATTTCTGCCTGTTATCTCATGTATTTCGAGACAAATAGTTTACATTTCCTTTCAAACAAATTGTATTTAGTATTCTTAGAAGTCTGTGAGTAATGTGACACCAGTCCTTGGGTAGAGATATATGGTGAATTCCGCGTTATTGTTCAGTTTATTTAACTTAAGTCTTCCGTTTTAAATTTTCATGTTTTCTGCAGTTGTTTAATTATTGAACACGTGTTGCTAATTTGGTAAAAATGGCTTAAAATAAAGGAGAATAATATATGAATGTGGCTTGCCTAGCTTCTACAAGTAGGCGCCATCACGACTCCCGAGGGTGAGAATTTTGGATCGTGACACCTCATTAATCTTTTCTCCAACCCGTAGTATCTTTAGTTGTTAATCAACTAATTTAATTATTTAGTTAATTAGATATAAGAATCTTAATATTTATAATTTTAGGAATTGTTCGAACTTGTCTTCTTAGCAATATTAAACAGTTGTAGCTAAGCCTTAGTTCTCTGTGGGATTCGACTCCGGACTTGTAAACCGATTATATTTGCAATGACCGCTTAGTCCTTTTTATAAGTCATAGTTGGGCGTGATCAAATTTTGGCGTCGTTGTCGGGGAACTAACGGTGTAGTTGTAGGTGTACATATTGTTAAGTTTCAACTTTGAACTTTTATTTTATTATTTGATTTTTTTATTTTAGTTTTATTTGTTTATTTGAGAAACATGACATCATGAAATTATGAGAATTTTGATGTTGTTCTACTTTTAATCCTCCTTGTGCATATTGTGAAGGAAACCACCCAGGGCAAAATATTTTCGAGAGCGAGTTTTGTGCACCAACTCAATCTTATGTGTGGAATGTGTGTGATATGTGTGGTGGTCAAGATGGTCACTTTGATGGTTGTGCTTATAGTTCTTATCTTCCCCCAACCCCTTACTTTGATGGTTCTTCTTTTTTTTGTGAAGTTAATAGGAACAAGGAACCCAGGTATGCGGACCTGAAAGAGATCGAGGATATGCTAAAGTGCCTTACGGAACAATATGATGAGATACAATTGCGGTTATAAAGTCAAGGGGCAACTATTCACAACTTGGAGGCTCAAGCAAATAAATTAATTGAACCTTGTAAAGCACAATAAGTTGACATTGTGGATAGTAGCCAATATGAGCATGAATTGGTTGTAGAAATTGCCATTATACGGGAGGATTTAAAAAAATACGAGGATGAGCTAGAGGAGGAGTCTAGAGTAGAGCACCAACAATCAATCACACTAGATTTTGAGGATGTCGATGTTGTAGAAAAGATACCAGAGTCAACCAAGGATATTGAGGATACATATTTAGTTGACTCTATTGTCATTAGTGTTGAGAATGTAGACATTCCCAATATTCATGTAGTTGAGCGCATTGGTCCTCACTCCAAGCATTTTTCCACATTGTGTTTAGATGATGATATGGAAATAGAGTCGTCCGAGCCATTTGCGGAGTCGAGGAATGAGGAACAAAGTGCTTACATTCTGGAATTCTTCTTGCCAGAAAGTCGGGATTACATACCACATTTAAAGGCCAAGAAGTGCAGAATAATACATTATTCTATTGGGCCAGTCAGATTCGTTCCACCACCCCAGGAGCATGATCATAGAGCAGAATCAAAACTTGGGGTCCGATTCATAAGTTCAAAGTGGAGGCAGAAAGTGATTCACGTCGTGCCACGACGTTAAATCAAGCGCTTGTTAGGAGGAAACCCAACTTTATTGCTTTCTTTCATTTATTTTTTTATTTTTTTTAATTGTATTATTTTTGTAGTGTCAATTTTTTTATTTTCTAGGAGCATGGAAAGCAAAGGTATTGGAAGGATGCAACAACAAACCAAATAGTTGGAACTAAGTGTGTGGTACCCGCACAAAGGACCAAGCTTGGGAGAAGTCTGAGTACCCCATGAGCTGCTAGTGCTTCGGCCTTTGGCCTACCAGGGAGTTTCTTTTACACTTTTATTAGTATGTTCATTGGGGACAATGCACAATTTTAAGTGTGGGGTGAGGAGATTGTCTGGGTGACTTTCTATGCTATTTTAGTTGTGTTAGTTTAATTGAATAATTTTTTTTTTTAGAAAAAATGAAAAAAAGGATTGGACTTCCCGACGATGGATCTATTAGACAATTTTCTTGAGGGATTTAAGTCTAAAGAAAAAAAAAGATTTTCTTTTGTTAGGTAGTGTAGCAATTACCCCTTGGTTTTTCTTTAAACCGTGGTTCTTTTTCAAGGGTTTTATTTGAACCGAGTGTAGTTAGTTTTTTTAGGAGTAGGAGCCATTGCGTTGTGTTTTAAATTGAAGCAATATCTCTTGACTTTGTTATGCCTTGAGAATAGTGAGTACTTTGGTTGTGATGCTTAGGCTCAATTTTTGGCTCTTGTATAAGTACCTTAAATTGTATGATTTTAAATTTGCTTAACTACTTTGACTAGAGTGTCTTGATGAATCCAATCCTGAGCGAGCTATGTGTCATGTGTGTGTAAGGAATTGTTATATTCTGTGCATTGCATTTGATGCTTAGAACCTGCCCTGTGTGTTTGCAAAGCGAAATAGTAGTTTTGTTCAGTCTTGGAAGTGATATATGCATTTCTTTATTGAGCTAGATATGTATATTTTACCCACCTAATTTTTATGTATAGTAGTTAACCCCTTTGAGTCTGTAATCTTATTTCTTTGGCAACCATATTACAAGACCCAATTGTTTGAATTGACCATATATTTGAACCATTGTAACCTCTCATGAGCACTTGAATTGTTAATGAACTTTGTAAAGGTTAAAGTGTGGGGTAGTTGGTTTGGCTTTTGAGTGAAACAAATTAAATAAGGAGAAAGGTGCACTGTTTTGAAAAAGTAAGAGCCACTTGAATTAAAAAAAAATAGTTGGATTGTTGTGGAAAAAAAATTTTTGATATGTGGTGGCTCTTGATGTAAGTGTGCTTAAAGAAGAATGGGGTAATATACATTGATGTGAAGGTGGAGTTTTGGTTTGACATAAGTATGAGGTTTGAATGTTAAAGTGTATGTATTAAAGTGTTTAGGGAGGTTTACTCACTCTTATATCTAAATGTATCAGACCTGTCACGTAGCCTACATTATAACCAAATAAAGTCCTGATTGATCCTAGATTAAATGAGCTCGATTAGTGGAGTAGTACACTACGGGCAATCTTATGGTGCATCTTTTGTGGCATATGAATGTTATTTTTGAGAGTGAGTGAATTCTTTCTATCTTGAGTTCCAAAGTGTTCTTAAATTTTATTGTGTTGAACTACTCTCTTTTGTTGTGTGATGGAACTTGATTCATGAAGGAAAGGTAATGTCAGTGACCTCTATGTTATAGTAAGTAGGTGAGTTGTGAATAATGCGTGGTACTTGTGAGTCAAATCTTGAGGTGAAGATGTTACGCTTTGTGCTTAGTCTATATTAAATATTATTGGTGTGAGGAGTTAGGAGAATTGTTTAAAAGGGTCGTGTCTATAAAAAAAGTGTAGTTTGATTGCTGAGGATGAGCAATGGTTTAAGTGTGGGGTGTTGATGATAGACTATAATTATGTATTTTAGTCGATTATTACACTCTAATTTACTGCACTTTAATTGAGTTTGAGCTTTAATCGTTAGTGTTTTGCACTAATTGTGTGTTGTATGCCTTGTAAGAGTGATTCCGAGCTATATAGATATGATGGAATGAATTCTAGTGATTTGGAGATTTGAAGTCTGAGTAAAAGCCCAAGGAATTAAGCCGGGATCGTATCCGGGGTTCAATGGATGATAGAGCAACAAAACGAAGAATTGAGTAGGCATATTGCGCACTGTCTAGTAAAATACACATACCTTTTTGCTCAGAACTCAATTTGGGCTTCACAATATATGGTTGGAAAGATAATTCAAAGGGTTACAACTTCCATGTTTTATATTTTTTCAAACTCAAAATTGAACACGGTGAAAAATGCGGTCAAAATTGCAACCGCGGACCTGAGGCGGGCTAAGGCAGTATACCTGCCAAATACCACGGTTCTACCGCGGTCCCACTGGGGTCGCGGTCATCCAGGCCTGAAAACTTGTCCTTTTTTGCGTAGGAGAAAGTATAATTATTTGGTCCCAACCCTACTTGATATATATAGATGGAAAAATGGCATTTTAAGGGGTTGGACACACTTTTGACATAATTCAGACCTAAGGAGGCAGGGGAGACCAATTTTTGACACAGATTCGACCTAAGGAGGCAGAGACACAATAGGAGCAAGCCGGGGAATTCTTCTACGAGTTTTTACTTCCTCTTCCTATTTTTAATTGTTGGTTATGACTTTAGTATTGTAGTTTTACATACTATTATGAATAACTAATTTGTTATCTAGAGTTTGATAGAACCTTTTGTAGGATAAATTCTTGTTATGTTTTTATATAATTGAGCCATAGCTTTTCACTATTTGTTCAACTATATTTATATTGTGGTTGGTTGAAGAGCTCTCAATTGAATGTGCCTATTTAGTGTGTATTACTCGGGAGAGACTGCATATTTAGGTAGTTGTTGAACAACATCACTCCCAACGTATGGGAGGAATCAATAACTAAGGGTTTAAAGGTGGGATTAGGGATAACGAAACCTTGGGTGCGATCTAAGTGAGCTGTAATTAAAGCCAGCTAGCGTAACTAGGGGGAGTATGTCTAGTAAATTATCGTAATTACTCGGGAGAGAATTACAACATGCAAAGCGCTCATGAACGGTATAGAATACTTAGGCAAAATTATAGAAGACATAGCGGGAAGGATTCCGACAATTGGAGAAATCATAACTGTAGACCTCTTTAATATTTTCTCCAACTCGTAGTATCTTTAGTTGTTAATCTACTAATTTAATTATTTAGTTAATTAGATATAAGAATCTTAATATTTATAACTTAGGAATTGTTCGAACTTGTCTTCTTAGCAATATTGAACAGTTGTATCTAAGCCTTAGTTCTCTGTGGGATTCGACTCCGGATTTGTAAACTGGATTATATTTGCAACGACTGCTTAGTCTTTTTTATAAGGCATAGTTGAGCGTGATCAATAATCATGCTGACTGATCAATATTTCTTAATAACATTACTGGAATACCAACCTTTAGAGTAAGAGCATGATTTGGAACTCCAGAACATTTAATTGTATTTAAGAATTCAGGAGTGTGTACATGTTCCAGTGCTGAATAAGTATTGTTAGAGCTGCAGATTGTATCGGAGCTCAAATTCGATTTCTCAAAACTTTGATTAAGAGAAATCATATATTCGTTGATTGATTCCACCATATCAAATGTTGGAGTAAGAATGGCTCTTTGCTAGAGGTATCCTATATCATTGCAACGACTGTTGAAATCCGGGTATGTACTTTCTACAATTGCAGATGTTGGATCAACAGATTATTTTATCAAAAGATCATATGGTATTTGGACTTTTTTATTGCCCTCAACAGAAGTACCAACTATACCGTCGCCAATTGCCAAAACTCAATCTGAAAAAACTCTCAACTCATCTAGATGTGTCCCTATTTCATTACCTTGAAATCTCATATTCTTTGTTAACTTTAAGAGTTGACAGTGAGGCCACAAATAAGAAGAATTGAAAGAAGAATTAACAATATATTGTCTACTACCTTTTGGAATGACAGGTAATATTTGTCTGAAGTCACCACCAAGAATAATTGTTTTACCGCCAAATGGTCGGTGTAAATTGGATGCATCTTTAAACCTAATAATATCTCTTAAAGTTTAATCAAGAGCTTCAAAACAATATCTATGCCTCATCCCAAATAATCAACTTTGCCTTAATAATTAAATTTGCTAAAGGAGTACCTTGCTTGATATTGCATGTTGAATCTTCAGTTACCTTTAGAGGAATCACAAATCTTAAATGAGCTATTCGACCACCTAGTAATAACAAAGATGCAATCCTGCTAGATGCAACAGTTAACACAATATCTCCTCTAGATCTTATGGCAGAAAATAGAGTTCTCCAAATAAAAGTCTTGCATATTCCTCCAAAACCATATAAAAAAGAAAAATCTACCTTTCTCTTCATTCACATCTCTTATTATTTTATCATAAACTGACTTTTGCTCATCTGTCAAATTCTTTACTAATTGTTGATGATCCTCTGTCAAAGCGCGTTTATTATAACGCAATTGATCATGTATTAATCTGTTACTGTTGTCAACTTCTTCCGTATTATAAATAGGCCTTGGCATTGTTGGAAAATCCTGAAAACTTCTTCCACGACCTTTCAAAAAAAATCAAGCTTTTGCAAACAACGATTTTTCAACTCTTCATTTGTTAGGTCAACTTCTGAAATAACATTAAAATATAAAATAATTAAATACGATGAAATTATAAAGTTTAGTTTAGCCACATCAAATAAATAACAAGATTAACAAAAAATTATAGTGTTAAGTAGTAGTTTACATTAATTTAAAGCACGTTTAACGTATATAGAATTTGAAGTAATAATATAGTCCAAACATGTGGTTCATTTTATTTTTAAAAATTACTAATAATGTGAAGATGCATTTTATTATTCATAATTTATCAAAAAAAATCTATTTTGCTATCCAAAAAAAAATTGCAATATTTTCAATTAAAGTAGAGAATGTTAAGACTGATTATAGGCTTTTCCGAAGCTTTAGGAAATTAAGTACAATGCATTAATTTTCTATTAGTATTAATGTCTGGAAAGTGCATTAATTAGTACCAATATTATTCCTATGATCTAAACACTACACTATAGTAAAAAGACAATATAACAAAATATTATTTAACGAACATTAAGTTGTTGAGTGAATTTTGTATGAAGTTAAAAAAATAAAAAAGAAGAAAGAAATGAACAATCAGATTAATATGAATAAAGCAATTAAAAAGAAAATGAATTAATAAAGTTAAGCAAATCGACCATCATTCATAAGTATCATATCATAAGTCGAAATTGTAAGTATTAAATAAGTACCTGGGTGATCCAATATTCTTCTTTCTTCATGAAGGATATCTTCTGATAGTAAATATCATGTTGCTTCCCAAACACTTTCTGGATGTGACATTGAATTTGATAAAAGTAGCATAGCAAATAATTGCCTAAGATGTGATGCCATTCCCCGATTACGTATTTCCATTATAGCATCAATGTATTCCTTGTCATCATCTAATAAACCCAGAGCATAACATGCATCTCTAAAAGTCTCATGATCACAACCGTTGATTTTTTTTAAATCTTCATAGCTCTATGGACCTTTAATGACATTCAACAATAATTTAAGGTAGTATTGCTCGCCAGAGCTAGGTGGAACAAAGAATATTCTCTCAATAGAAAATGCAGATGTTCTTCTTTTTTTTCCATCTTTTTAGGTTTTGTTTCCACACAAACTTTAGAGGAAATTCTGCATAAGTCAATTCTCTTGCTTCAAGAGATGTCTTATTAGCCTCAAACCAGCTTTAAAATATAGATTCCTTAACAGTTGGTCTATTGATAACTGCATCAATTGGATCATCATCCGAAAATATCACTGTCTGATTATTTGGTAGGTGAAAAGATAGTCTTTCTACAGGTGATTCTCTATGGTGTATAAGGAATTTTAAAACTCTCCAAGCAGCTTCACAAGGTGATATGTATCGGCAATCACAATACATATTTATTTCATCAACGACCCCCGAGTCTTCATTATTTACACTTTGAGAAAAAGCTATGGTGACATGATCATTACCTTTATTAATATACTTAAATAAGTACTTAATGGATCGTGATTGATTACACCACTCTACGTTAATATGTGCACCATACTTTAATAATAAAAATCTATTGTGCGGTACAATATATCTATTGTCCAACTCAATACCTACCCTCTTTGCAGTTCTACCATCATTCCTTCTTCTATAAATTGGATACCCATCTTCATCAATTGTGGTTGATGACACAAATTTTTTTAGAAAGTGCTTTGTGCATACCATGCATCATGAAATTTTGTGACAGCATTATAATAATACAGATCTACTTTTTTATCTGGTAATTCTGCTAAAATTATTCCATCAATATCTCCAACATTTGGGTATTTATTCAGAAGAAAAAGCAAGATGTGTGCATGAGGCAAGCCTCGCTTTTGGAATTCAACTGTATAAATCACTGAAGAATAAAGATGTAATTAGATCATTAAGTTTATATATTAATTATTTTTAATATTAGCATATAATAAATTAATATGTAAATATAATAATTTTGTAGAACATAAAAACTATACCTGCTTTTACTTCTCCAAATATTTTATTGTCGCGTAGATCCTTAATCATGTGATCCAGTTTGATTTTGAAAACCCTTGTTAAAATGTCGGGATGATCTTATGGAGATAATCCCCTACTCTCCACAAATCTAATAATCTCTGGCCATTTTGGGTTGCAAGTAAAAGTGATGAACAGATCAGGGTACCCCGTCCATTTGCAAATTGCCATGGCATCTTGATAATTTTGCAACATGTAACGTGCACCTCCCGTAAAGCTGGAAGAGAGTAAAAATCTTTTTCCTTGAGAAGGAGGTTCTATGTCCCCATGTAAAATATCATCTTTTAACCCTTTATAAAAGTGTGCTCTCAATTGTTTTTGATGAAGCATAATGAACCTCAATCGAGAAGATTCCATCATTGTATAACCATCTACCAAGAATTGTTGAAACAATTTTTGGATCTTCATCCTTCCTTTCTTGAATTTTATATGATAAGTACTCACACGTGCTAATACATTTTCTTCCACCGGTTGAATCATCAATATCATTTAAAGAAATATCTTCTCGATATCCATCTTCACCATACGGAAATAGTAATGGATATTGCAAACCTAAGTATGCTGCATTTAATTTATTTATCCTTTGTAGTTGTCCAGATTAGCTTTCAACTATGATATCTCTTTCAAACCTTGTTTGGTCAAAATCTCCAACAATCAAAGCAGTTACCTTTGAAACTGCTGGTAAATTGTATCTTCTTCCATCAGAGCTTCTTTTCCCAATTAATCTAAGTCTAACATTTGAGGTCCCATCTGTTTGAAATTGGTCTCTTACCATTCTAAATGACTTTGCAAGAACAATGTTGTCATCAAGCATTTGCTTCAACTCTGTGACGACCCAAATGGTTATCACTATTTTCTTATCTATTCCGAGCTTTCGAGGCCTTGAAAACCTCATTTATAGTAGCCTCGATTTACGTGCACAGTCCGTACGCATAGCCGGAAGATTAAATATGAAATTCTGTAAAAATTTGCTAAGTTTTGGTATTAAAATAAATAAATTTAACTTCGGTCAACATTTTGGATAAATGGGCGCCCACCTGGAGAACAAGGGAATACTTTTCAAGTTTCAGCAGTCAGGCGCCCGTCTGAAGAACAAGGGAAGTACAATTCAATTTTAGCTTTTAATTTTTAATATTTTATAACATGTCGTACCCAGTTACCAAACTGGGACAGAAAATTTTCTTTGTTTGTCTATTTTGTTGCAGTCAGGAGCCCACCTGGAGAATAAGGGAATACTTTTCAAGTTTAGCAATCAGGCGCCCACCTGGACAACAAGGGAATACTTTTCAAGTTTCAGCAGTCAGGTGCCCGCCTGGAGAACAAGGGAAGTACAATTCAATTTTAGCTTTTAATTTTTAATATTGGATAACATGTTGTACCCAGTTACCAAACTGGGCAAAAAAAATTTCTTTGTTTGTTTATTTTTGTTGCGGTCAGGAGCCCACCTGGAGAACAAGGGAATACTTTTCAAGTTTCAACAGTCAGGCGCCCACCTGGAGAACAAGGGAAGTACAATTCAATTTTAGCTTTTAATTTTTAATATTGGATAACATGTTGTACCCAGTTACCAAACTGGGCAAAAAAAATTTCTTTGTTTGTTTATTTTTGTTGCGGTCAGGAGCCCACCTGGAGAACAAGGGAATACTTTTCAAGCCTCAGCAATCAGGAGCCCGCCTGAAGAATAGAGGCACATATTTCAAACTTCAGCAGTCAAGGATCACATGGAGGAATGGCAAAACATCGCCAGTCACAATTCAAGGCAATAACGCAAGAATTCCAATGGAAAAATACAAGTTCAAGGCAAGACAAGAGCAAGTTTGAAGACATAGATAGGACTATTTTTGTAATTCATAGATCATAGCTTAGGCTAGCTTCTTTTTATTTGGACATGGTGTAATAAGGGAGGTCAGCAAACAGTAACAGCAGCAACAGCAATGAAATCATAGCTCATGGTAGTCCCAGCTACCAAACCTTCCCCAACTACACTGACCTGATTTCTGTTTAGCCCAGGATATGTAGGCAACCTCTGAAGCAGGGTGCGGTCAAACTGTTCAAAAATGCTTCACACGGAATATTCGAACAGGCAAAAATCGCTCGTTTCCACTCACTTATCTTTGCACGAAAACTCTTCGTGTTTCCAGGCGAAGAGGGGCAGCTGTGAGCACGTGATTTTTTTCCTATATATGAATCATTCCCAAAAAATTCAAACAAAATGGTTGTTTTTATTATTTCTGCAATTTTGTGAATTTTGTTTTATTTTTCGTTAATTGTTTGCATTTTATTTGTGCATTTTTATTCATATGGAAAATATACAAAAATACGTTTGGCATTTGCATTTAGGATTTAATTTCATATTTTAGGATCAATTAGGGGTTAAGTTGTTTTTTAGAACAAAATATAAAACAAATAACAAAAATAGTCCACTGTTGCATTTTAAATTGTTAATTGGTAAATTTTTCACGGAATAGATTTTAAACAATTTTAGGAATTAATTAGCTTAATTTTGGAAATAAATTAGGTTTCATTTTAATTTTTGCATTTTTATAAAATCAGGAGAAATAAAAATGAAATACAAAAAATGAATAAAAGAATAAAGAAATAAAAGAAGTGGGCTGTTACAACAAAAAGGGCTGCCTAAGTAATGCCCGAAATTAGGCCTTTTGTTAATTAAATCTTGCCCAGCCCAAACAATACCCCACCGAACCAACCCAGGCCCAATCCTGGCCAAACCGGTCCAGCTCCCATAGGCGTGAAACGACGCCGTTTTGGGTGTCATGCAATCTTGGCCATCCATGCCCTTTAATCCAATGGCCACAGTTGAGCTTCACATTAACATAATAGTGTCTGAAAATCAATTAAACCCTAAAACAACACCCTTCATCTTCCTCGTACTTCCTCTCTGTAACACCACCGGCGGAGCCGCCGCCGGTGAACGCCACCACCACCAATGGCCACCAAAATAACACCCCAGCTTCCCCTGCTCATCCTCTTTCCAGATATGCCATCCGTTTTTTTCAAATCTTACCGGAGCTCGTCGAATCTTCGTTAGAAAGTTTTTTAGCCAAAACGTTACCTATCCCAAATCGTACCAAAATAACACCATAGGACCGCCTCATCATCCTCTACCCAACCCCCCTAACCTCATCCCTCAAACATGGCCGAAAAGCTTCGAATTTCAATTTTAAGATTTTCCGGCCAATCCCTAAATGCTCTAAATCGCTCCAAATTGGTACTGCATGTCCCTCTCCTCCTCCTCTTGATGTTTCTATCACTGATGGGGCTCAAATATCGACTGAAGTCATTCAAATTCTGAATTAAAATGGTGGTCCAGTTTCTTGAGTGAGTTTTAGTTCTTCCCTCTTTCTTTGTTTTATTTTCTTTTCCCCGCAGTGATTAAATTCCTGATTAACTTTCATCTTGTTTATTTTTTGTTTAATTTCATCTAATTCAGTGTTGATTGCTTGATTACTTAGATTTTAGTTTAGTCTATCTTAGTTTGATTATTAGTAGGATTGTTATTAGACTAGGATTTGATATGTTTTAATTTTGTTCCCTCAATGTGCCACGACCCTAGTTCACCAATTGTGAACACGTCATGACGGCATCTAGTCTTCACGACTAGGTAAGCCTAATACATTGCGGAAGTAACAACATTTGCGAAATTTATAATCATAAACTAAATAACATGAGTAACGTATACAGTTGCCGCCTGGTACATACACTTTAATACCTTAAATTCTGAAACCATCCCAAAGACCCGGAAACCCACGAGCAACACAGGCTAAGAATAATACATAACACTGCTCTAATCATCTGAAAAGTCTATAACAAGGAAGAAAAGAATAGCATCTAGCTAACTAAAGGGTAGAGTGAGAGGGTGACTCTCCGGCCTGCGACGCGGCAGATATACCTCAAGTATCCGAAATGCTCCCCCGCAGCTACTGATAATGCGCTTGCGTAGAGGTAACTGGATCTGCACATGAAAAACATGCGCAGAAGAGGCGTGAGTACACCACAGCGGTACTCAGTAAGTACCAAGCCTAACCTCGGTTGGGTAGTGACGAGGAAAGGTCAAGGCCCTACTGAGACAGAAACAATAAAATAGCGAAATATTAACAGTGTTGAAGTCTGATGAAAACTAATGAACACAGCAGTGTGGTAAGACAGTTCAATGAAATATAATACTACAAGTCAAAACAGAAACACAGAGTAAATACAGCTAAATTATAAGAATACCGACGAGGATCTCCCAGGATACCGTCCTGTAGCCCTTTTCTCAACTGTCCAATGGATTCTCCCGAGATACCGTCCCGTAGTACAATTCTCATATCAATATCAAAGGATCTCCCGGGATACCGTCCCGTAGTCCAATTATCAGTGTGCAGGGGATCTCCCGGGATACCGTCCCGTAGTCCCAAAATAAAAGTACAGGGGGATCTCCCGGATATCGTCCTGTAGTCCCAAAATAAAACAAAGAAGGGGGAACTCCCGAAATCCCGCATCCGTAGTTCCAATATAAATGCGCAACCAACATCAGAGAAATATTCAGAAATTAAAGAGCAACAATACAAGGCAACAAATAATACTAGCCTAACATGCTCCACGTAATCACAGTTAAGACAATTTAGACAAATAGGCAACTTAGATCCATTAAACATGCTCTTCTACGCTAGCATAGGCTATAATAGCAAGTAAGGTAAAGCAAATATGAAAGAAAAATCCAAATCAAGTATTTAAGTAAAAATCAGGATTTGAACAATTAGCTCAAGTACGCGCTCGTCACCTCACGTACAAGGCATTCAATTACCAATTATCACATCCTAAGGGACGAAAAATCCCCCACACAAGGTTAGGCAAGCCACTTACCTCGAATCGGTACGAAATAAACTAGGGAACGATGCCCTTGCCACGAGTATCCGACTCCAAATGGCCCAAATCTATTCAATTCAATTACAAATCGTAAATAATATTGTAAACAATTAATTCCACTATTAAAATAAAAGCTAGGGCGCGAAAATAGGTAAAATGACCAAAACACCCCTCCAGCCAACATCTCGGAATCGAGTAATTTTTTATATTTTCAGAACCCTCGTACTCTCACGAGTCTAACCATATAAAAATCTCCCAAATTGGAGGTCAAATACCCACTCAAAATCACAAAATTAAGCCTAAGAAGTTTCACCCATTTTTCTCAATTTTTGACCTTGAATTTGAATTCTAATGGTTGATTTAGCTAGGAAATGATGGAANCTCGATTTAGCTAGAAAATGATGGAATATAACTAGAAGGGATCAAAGCAATGTTACCCAATGATCTTCTCTTCAAAATCCACTCAAAATCGCCTTCTCTCGAGCTCTCAATTGATTTTTCTAACTTTGAAATAAACCCTCGGATTATCCTTTTTTCAGACCAGTGATTTCCGCTTTTGTTGCGGTGAGACTAACCGCTTTTACGGTGAGACTTAAGGGGGGCAGTGCCCGCTTTTGCGGACTCAAAACCGCATCTGTGGTTCCGCTTACGCGGGAAGGAGACCGCTTCTGCGATTCTCCTGGGATAGGAAAATTCCGCTTTTGCGAAGAGATGGCCGCTTATGCGGCTCCGCGTCTACGGTGAGGAAACTGCTTATGCGGCTCCAGGACCTCAAAAGCGAAAATACCAGAAGCCTGCTGCAACTTTTTCCTCTTAACTCCAAACTTTGCCCGTTGAGCATCCGAAATCATCCCGGGATCCCCAGAACTCCAACCAAAAGCACCAATACCACCTAATACCTTATTCGAACTTGTAACAATCCTCAAAACACTTAAACAACACCGAAAACCCGATTAAATCAAGGATTCAAGCCTAAGAACTTCAAATTCTAACAAAATACGTTTTCGATCAAAAATCCAACCAAACCTCGTCTGAATGACCTGAAATTTTGCACACACATCCCAAATGACATGACGAAGCTACCGCAACTTCCGGAATACTAATCCGACCCTTGGATCAAAAATTCACTATTGGACCGGAAACCTCAAAATTTCAAACTTCGGCATTTCAAGCCTAAATGAGCTACGGACCTCCAAACTACATTCCAAATACGCTCCCAACCCCAAAATTACCTAACGGAGCTAACGGAACCGTCGGATTTATATTCCAAGGTCATCTTCACACTGTTCCAAATACGGACTATTTTTCAACTCTTAAGCTCTCATTTAGGGACTAAGTATCCCAAAACACTCCGAATCCAAATACCGAACGTCCCAGCAAATCAAAAATAGCAAAAATGAACTTAGGGAAAGCAGTTAATAGGGGATCGGGGCGTAAATTCCAAAAACGACCGGCCGGGTCGTTACAGAATGCCTTCGTTAAAAAAACGACCGGCCGGGTCGTTACAGAATGCCTTCGTTAAAAATAGATTCTTAGGTTAATATTGGATTATCAAGTTCTGTTTGGTTTTCATTTAATTTGGTTAAAGGGTAGGGTTAGCTTAATTACATAGTTAATAAATTTAGGGAGTGTTTCAGGTTTAAAATGGTTAGTTCAAATTAAAGAATTTTTCAGAAATGAATTAGAATTTCCTAGAACATACTGGACTCTTCTAGAAGGTGATCTTAGTGCAAATTTCAATAAACATGAGGGTGGTAACTTGGGTAAAAAGTTTAAAACTATAGGACTAAATTGAAAATTAAATAAGGACCTTAAAAGAAATGCTAAAATCTGATACTCACTCTTGGTGCCTATAAAAGGCATGCACGTTGCATTGTTCAGGGGTCCCTTTTCAGCCATAAAAAATCCCCAAAATTCCCCCTCACGGATCCAAGCTTGAAATTCTAGTTTCACCATCAATAGGAATTAGAAACCCTCTTTTAGATCTTATAATTTCATAGAAAGAAAACCAAAAACAACAAAAATTTTCGAAAAATCAAAAAAAATAGTGTACTGTTACATTGATTTTTAGGCAAAATTGTCCAGTTCAAATTTATTCTGTTTGCTGAGGCTCCTTGAAGTGTATTGGCTGGTTCTAGAATGGTTTCTGGTTTTTTCAACCTGATTTTGAGTTGATATAGTAGATCATATTGGTTTTGAGCATTTCTGGGTCACCTAGTTGGGATTTTGAGTTTCTATGGGTGTTCAAGTTGATTTTTCGAAATTGTTCCTAAATCTGCTAGCTATGAAATCATCTATGGGCTGTTGATTTATTTTCTGAGCTGTGCTAAGCATCAGTGAACTGCTGCTGCTGTGTTTATTGTTGTTTACCTATCCTATTTCTCTTTGTATTTCGAAATCAGGTACACATTCTGAGCTTGACACAATGTATCCTCATCCTGCTGGAAATGTGAATTGAAATTGAAGCAACTTTCCGCCTTGGATTCGTAGTTTAAATGAATTTGTTATTTGGTTTTGGGAATTGATGATTAGTTGTCGAATGTGTAATTCAGTTAGATCATTTGCTTAGACTGGTTTGATACATATGTCTGATAGTTGATTCTTGTAGTTAAGTTCATTGGACTGTTAAACTTGGACCGTTTGACTCAGAATAATTCCTGCTATTTGAATTCATATATGAATTTTATAAACATGTTGTTAGTATGGCGTAGGATAATGTAATGTAGTTTCATTTTTGTTATTAATGTTTAAAAGTAACCCATGTTTCAGTGTTAACTTCAACTCGTTTAATCAAGAAACACCTGAATATTGGTAGCATAGCATTAATCCAGATGAAGCTCACCATAGTTGTTTTGTTTTAACTGAACTGGCAATTAGACTGCTACCACTATCGAATCCCAGGCAAAGTAGATAATTGCATAAATTGGTAGTCACATTGAGAAGGCTGGGACGTTTGGATTTACATTCAGGCTGTCCTTGCTTGGGCTCGATCCTGAAGCTACGTTCCTCAGTCATACCTGGACGTACTTAATCATATATGGACCAACTTTTCTAACATTAGGCCCAAAGTGTTGGGCCCTTAACATTTTGGACAGAATCCCTTGTTTTTGAGTTATCAATTGGCAAAGCTTAGTAGCCGTTTAAACTGATGCAACTCCAGTTGGACCAGGGCCTGTGTTTGACTGGATTTGCTATGGGCTAAAATTTAATCTGCATTCCCTAGGCTTGTTTTTGGGCCCAAAGGCATATCTAGGCCAATGGCAAGTTAATTAGGACTTTTACCCTTTATTTTAGAGATAAAATTAAGTAGAGAATTGTAGTTGCTTCTAGGTTGGCTTTAAAATAAATGAGACGAGCCTCGCCAAAATAGAATATATAAATTGCGGGGCCCTCAATAAGTATATATATTAAAATACTTAGAAATTCGAGAGGGCCGTTTATCGAATTTTACGGCCTTCCCCAAAATAATAATGCGTTAGATTCTTAAGGCACGATTTTAATAAAATTACATTTCTAAACTCGGGTGCATATTTATGTGACCCAAATCCAAATCTCAACGGAGTCGAAATGTGTTGACAACCACGGGTGCATTGATGTGACGTGGTTCAAGATGCGTTTTCACGATGTTGCAATTCTTATTAAAATAATAATAAAAGCGGTTTACGAATAAAAGGCACATAAGTTAGAACATGTTTTGAAATCAGATAAAATCAAATATGGTTGAGCGACCGTGCTAGAACCACGGAACCCGGGAATTCCTAACACCTTCTCCCGAGTTAACAGAATTCCTTATCCGAATTTTTGGTTCGCGGACTGTAATACAGAGTCATATTTTCCTCGGTTCGGGATTCAATCGGTGACTTGGGACCCATTAATCTCTCAAGTGGCGACTCTGAATATTAATAATTAAATCCCGTTCTGATTGTCCTTTAATTAGAAAAACTCTTTTACGCCCTTGCGGGTGTAGAGAAAAAGGAGGTGTGACAGCTCTGGCGACTCTACTGGGGATAAGAACTCAAAACGCTTTGTTTAGGGTTCAGAATTTGAGCTTAGATAAATTGTTGTATTTGGTTATATCTGATTTTCCTACATGTTTCACGCTTAATGTGCTAAATGCCTACCGCTTTGATATTATCTGAACTGTATATAAACTGTGCCGAAACCCTTCTCTTCTCACCTCCGGGGATGTGCTTACTGGTTGAGACTCCCTATTCTGTTAGTTTCATACCCTGAAATAAGAAAGAGGCCGGACAAGTTACTATGCCGGATGACCTTTTAGTTCCCGGTACATAGCCCCCTCCTCGACTCGAGTTGTCCGCTCGGATACACATACCCAGGCTTTGAACTTAGAATAACTTGACTCCATGCCGGATCCCTAGTAGGAGCGCTTATTTGCATCACGTTCATATGACTTAGGGAACTCAACACAGGGGTTAGGTCCATCTAGGACAGGTAAACGGATATGAAAAGACCACCATAATGCATTTTACGTGTTACATTTATTTGTCTCGGGCTCGCGCGCTGACCGGCTTGAATATTTGGGAAAAGGGAAAAGAAAAAATAGTGTAGAGAGTTCATTACATGATTTAGCAAAAACCAATGTCCAAGTAGTGCCGAAACTCTACCGGATTTCTGAGAAAATAATAGAAGTGTTGGTGTCAATGGAAAAGGAAAACAAAAATATTTTTTATATTTCATCTTAAATAATTTGTTTTATGTGCCAATTAAAAAGCAAAACAAAGAGTTTTTTAGACATAGTTTATGTCATTTGCCAATGAAGAAAAATGAAAGGGTTTTATTTTCAAGTTGTTGGAATGAAAATACAAAAAGAGTTTTGTTTTCGAAAATAGCTGGTTTATTTTCCCGAACTACGCTGGTTTGATTCTCACCGGATGTGAGATACGTAGGCAACCCTCATCGGATCCAACCACGCCTTTTGCAAAAATAGCCAAAAATACCAAAATTTTAATTTTTATCCAATAAGTCGGGTGACGCCATTCTTGTTGAAAAATAAGCCGAATGTCCCCAAAAGGGCGCCGGAAGGCTGTTTTTTGCAAGAACAACCACCTTGAGTCATTTTAAAACGATTTGCGGGCACAGCCTTAAAATCTCCCTTTCGGAAGTGTTGAAAGGCCGTATTTGCAAAACTGAGTCTTTGTTTTCTTAAAATAAATATTTGTGAAGGATAGCCACTTGTCATTTTTTTTAAAGTCAAAATAAGCCATTACATGACCAGTTTTTTTTAAATAGTCACAGTTGACATGAAAACCTTCTCAGTCTTGCGCAGGCCTGCGGCGATGCCGAGTGATGCCCCGCGGGCCCCAGATGTGAAGATTTGATGCACTCTTGATCTAGTTTTTAATCATCGAGTCTGTATTTTGTTGTTTTGAGTCCGCTTTTGTAGTTTCCCTTCAAGAAAAATAAATAGTCTAGTATCTCTTATACTAGGCGTTTATTAATGAAATTTGAAAATCCCAAAAATTATCCCTTTATTTTTACATTCAATTTGCAAGAACTACGCTCGGTCTGATTCATGTGGAGTCATGATACGTAGGCAATCCACGTAGGATTCGACCATAACTAAAAGAAAGGAAAAAAAAGGGAAAAAGAGGATAAACCACAAAAGGGCAAAAAGAAAAGAAAATAGCGGAAAAACAAGAAAGAAAGGAAAGAAAAATCAAGAAAGGCAAGAGGGAAAATAACAAAAGGAAAAAGAAAAAAGAGAGAAGAAAAAGAAGAAAAACAAAGGAAGAGAAAGTTTACAATTAGAAATAAGGGGAAAGTCGGGATGACGCATGCGACCGATCAAAAGCTGTTACCAATATGTTAAATGCCCTAACGCTAACGTGGTGGTTTCATTTTGTCATGTCATTCCAGAAAGGTGGTTGGTTTGTGGTTTTAAAGCGGTTGCAACACAAGGACAAAAGACAATGGCAAATAACAAAAGAATTGTGTTGGTTGGTACCGACGCCCGACAGCAGTTGGTTGGACCGGATAATGGATTGGGTGAAGCGGTGCGGATGTTAAGACAACACGTGGCAGACATGTACCAAGCCTGGATAACTGGGAAGGCACCACCCCCACCGCCACCGATTTTTCCAGATGCTGCCCTTACCCAAGCTCCAAACACAGCGCCAAATGATCCTCCATATTCCCCAGGTACACCCGCTTATCACAATTTTCCCAACTACCCTAATAACTCCATCACTCATCCTCCAGTTACATCTCCCCAAAATTACTCCCATGTCATATCCATTACCCCAAACAATGAATACCCACTCAAAGCTCACAATACCCAATATCACCCCCAAACTCCACATAATCTACCTCAACATTATCCTCCGAATGATATCTGGCCATCTGTCCAACCACTGAGTCACTCCAAAAGGTAAGCACGAGCTCCGCAAGGTCCCCACCAGCCTCCACAAAATTTCCAAGTACCCTATAATCCACACTCAAGCCAAGGGCGTAGAAGGGAAACAAGGCTGGAAAATAATTTTACACCAATAGGAGAAACCTGTGCAAGTTTGTTTGAGAGATTAAAGCATTATAACCTGATTGCACATATTCCTCCAAATTACGTGGACAAGCGTGCAAGAAGCTTTGACCCTTGTAAAAGGTGTGAATACCATTCCAATGCCCAGGGGCACGATATCGAAAGTTGCCAAAATTTGAAAAGAGAGATAGAAAGAATGATTCAGGAAGGGATAATTGCGGTCTAGGACAGTGCCACCCAGAACATTGCACAGAATCCTTTACCTTCACATAATGGTGCACATTTTATGGGGAAGATCCATGGCGACAGGGAGTATGAGAATCCTCTCGGAAACTCGTTGAATGAAGTCAATGATATTGAAATTGGTGAAGACCCCAGCAACTTTGATGCGCAGTCCAGTGGCTAAGATGTCGAGTTTGGTGATTGGGAAGACGCTCCATCTCTTGGAGTTTTGGTGGTTTATTTTGTTGTCATTTCTGTTGTCCAGGTTATTTTCAGGGTTGTAATCCGGACATCGTCTTGTGACTCAAATCTTTCTATCTTTTCACTTTGCTTTGTTTGATCATAATAGCTTGTTTAGTGCCGTCTAGGTTTGTTCAAGGGCTGTAACTAGTTTAGTTTGCTTATTTTATTGTTTAAACCCTTTCACCGTCAGTCTAATGCAATTCTCTATTTCCCGCCATTTCTAGTCATTTTATTTAGTACCCTTCTCCTGTTACTATTCTTTCATGCTGGTTCTAGTGACATGACATGCACGCATAATTCTCAGCCTGGTTTTTATCAGTCAATTTAGCAATGAAACAATGTTGAAGATGTAAGGACATTCGAGTGATAAGAGCATTTTGAGATCACTTCGAGCCCAAATTGTGTGAAACTGGGGGCAGATGGAACATAAAGAAATACCATTGAAATGCATCATGCTGCATCGGTTTAAAGCCAAAGGCAAGTTTGCCCCAAATTACAGGGGGCGTTCGTGGTACCGTGGTTGTTGTCCAACGGTACTGGGCAATTGACAAATACCGAAGGCAAATATGTGAATCAATCAAAAGGTATTATGTGTGTTTTCCTCAGCATGTTTAATTGTGTAGTTTGTACTTGGCATGTTTTGGAGATTGGAATGACGAAGGCATTTTTGTTCTGCCATCCAAACACTTTATCCTTTGCTACCCCTTTGAGCCTCAGTTATTTTCTTTCATACCCCTCTTTCGGAATCAAAAGCCTGAGCGGGGAAAAACAGCGGAGAAACAAGAGGAAAACTGTGAAAAAGAAAAGAAAAAAGAAAAACAAAAAGAAAAGAAAAGAGAAAAGAAAAAGGAAAGAAAATAAAAGAAGAGAAAAGAAAAGAAAATAAAAAGAAGAGAAAAAAGAGAAAAGAAAAGAAAAAGAAAAGGAAAAGAAAAGAAATGAAAAGAAAGAAAGAAAAAAAAGGATCACAACAATGTAGTTTCTATGGCATGACTACGTTTGACTTGATCTCGAAAGGGTACGTAGGCAGCCTCTCTCTGGGGTTTAGTCATACCAAAACAAAAATCCAAAAGTCCCCAAGAAGGAAAATGGGGCAGAAGTTGTGGTTGTTGTGAGAAATCTGATTTCGAAAGTTGTAAATTTTTGAACCCGTGTTGAATTGTTTTGAGCCTTGATACCCTTCTTTCTAACCCCATCCAAAAGCCTGTGTTACGGTCCAAAGAAAGACCTTCTGATCAGTCTTCAAGAAATGCCGAGTCAAGCAAGTAGAGGTGAATCATGTCAGAGGCCACACTCCGGTACAAGAAGCAAACACTCTGGTACAAGAAGCAAACACTCCGGTGCAAGAAGAAAAATGATGAAAATGAGAGAGTATTGTTGATGAAATCCTTCGCGGATAACCTAAGGCAATGAAAGATGAGAGAAATCAAAGTGAGAGAGTCTTATTGGTGAAAACCTTCACGGGCACCATAAGGCGACGGTGAGATGAGAGAAAAACCAAAATGAGAGAGGCTTGATAGTGAAAACCCTTCGGGCACTACAAGTCGAATAAGGATTATAAATCAGATCAGGCAAGTGGAGCGTTGAAGCCCACGTTTCCCGGCAAAAGGTACAACGAGAGTTGAACATCAGATTTGCTAAACAGAATAGGCCGCAGGTGCATGTCAAGGTCATTAGAGTTGGTATCCACATCCGATAGGTTTCTAATTTGTAGTTTTCTTATTAGGAACCATCTCTCTCATTGTCCTCCTACTATATTCCTTTTGTCCCATTTACTTCCTCCTTTTGAGTCTGTCTGGTCATAACAAGTGAGAAATGACTTCAAAATTTGCCACCAGCTTTCCAATTGCACAAAACGGGATTTGGTTAGCGCATCAAATTGTCATAAGTTAGGAAAGAACAGCAGGCACACTGAGTTGGCAACAATCACATCCTTTGGGATTTTTGTAAAATGCAAAGACTTGGTATATACCAATGCATGAACAATGCAACAGATGAAGGGTTAGTTTGAACAGATCAAAGGTACTTCCTGTAATAGCTTGACAAAGGGTGGTAAACCAGTCACGAGCAATACTTTCCAAACAGAAGTCAAAGTTATCATAGCCAATAGGGGAGCTGTAGACCTCAAGGACTGGACCAAAGGCTTCATTCAATAAAGAGCAACATACATCTTGAGTAGGTGGCAACTGACGTGCTTTGGGACTCATATGAAATACAAGGGTTTTGTACATATCAATGCATGAACAATGAAACAAGATGGAAGGGGTTTGGTGAATGGATCAAAGATATTGGTTGTGGTAAGATTGACAAAAGGGTGGTAGACCAGTGACAAGCAAAAAAGAAATCAAAGGTGACAGACCCCAAGGTCAGGGTCGGTGATTTAGATCAAGAAAGAGTATGCACACTAAACATGGTAACAATCAACATGCTTTAGGGACCATGTGAAATACAAAGGTTTGGAAAATGTCGGTATGAGCGGTGCAACAGACAGAGGGTATTGGGTTTGGACGAAAAGAGGTATTTTCTGGGAAGTGGTTAGTCCAATAAACAAGCAAGATCTTAGAAGGGAATCAGTTGTCATGGCGAGTGAAGGAGCAATAAAGTTGGGGAGATGCCAATCCATGCAATACAACAAATAGAGGATATCGGGTCCGAACGGGGGAGGCATTTTATGTGATGAAGATGACAAAGAAAGGGGTCTAGTTCGGAAACAAGCAAGGTCATCAAGCGGACATCAATCTTCTTGGGAAGCGAAGGGGCAGCCGCCCTCAAAGTTCAAGACCACAAACCAACCACCTCATTTTAAATTCACAGGTTTTCTTTGTTTGAAACAGGAACAAAAGCAGTGCAAGAAAGTCGGTGCAATAATAGGAAGGAAATGAAAGGAAGAAAAGGAAGAAGAGGAAGGTCGACAAAAGGGAAGTTTCTCAAATCTTTGCCCTTGCCTATCTTGCTAGTATGCATAAAATGTTGCCATTGCTTTTCACATTTTTAGTCTAATGAAAGATAATAACAGAAACCTAGTCTAATGAATTTTCTTCTAGGATAAAAATCTTAGTCAAATAGTTTTACTCACAGGGGACGTACATGCCAATCAAGTCTTTAGTTTTGCTCTCAACATCGTATCAATAGCTTAGGTAACAACTCACAAGTCTACTTAGTCACCAAACTGGGGTAGAAAATTTTCTTTGTTTGCTTATTTTGTTGCAGTCAAGCGCCCACCTGGAGAACAAGGGAATACATTTCAAGCTCAGCAATCAGGCGCCCACCTGGAGAACAAGGGAATAATTTTCAAGTTCAGCAATCAGGCACCCACCTGGAGAACAAGGGAATACTTTTCAAGTTTCAGCAGTCAGGCACCCACCTTAAGAACAAGGGAAGTACAATTCAATTTTAGCTTTTAATTTTTAATATCTTATAACATGTCATACCCAGTTACCAAACTGGGGCAAAAAAATTTCTTTGTTTGTCTATTTTGTTGCAGTCAGGAGCTCACCTGGAGAACAAGGAAATACTTTTCAAGTTTAGCAATCAGGCGCCCCTGAACAACAAGGGAATACTTTTCAAGTTTCAGCAGTCAGGCGCCCACCTAGAGAACAAGAGAAGTACAATTCAATTTTAGCTTTTAATTTTTAATATTGGATAACATGCTATACCCAGTTACCAAACTGGGGCAGAAAATTTTCTTTGTTTGTTTATTTTTGTTGCAGTCAGGAGCCCACCTGGAGAACAAGGGAATATTTTTCAAGTTTCAGCAGTCAGGCGCCCACCTGGAGAATAAAGGAAGTACAATTCAAATTTTAGCTTTTAATTTTTTATATTGGATAACATGATGTGCCCAGTCACCAAACTGGGGCAGAAAATTTTCTTTGTTTGTTTATTTCGTTGTAGTCAGGAGCCCACCTGGAGAACAAGGGAATACTTTTCAAGCATTACAGTCAGGAGCCCACCTGGAGAACAAGGGAATATTTTTCAAGCCTCAGCAATCAGGAGCCCGCCTGAAGAATAGAGGCACATATTTCAAACTTCAGCAGTCAAGCATCACATGGAGGAATGGCAAAACATCGCCAATCACAATTCAAGGCAATAACGCAAGAATTCCAGTGGAAAAATACAAGTTCAAGGCAACACAAGATCAAGTTTGAAGACATAGATAGGACTATTTTTGTAATTCATAGATCATAGCTTAGGCTAGCTTCTTTTTATTTGGACATAGTGTAATAAGGGAGGTCAGCAAGCAGTAGCAGCAGCAACAGCAATGAAATCACAGCTCCTGGTAGTCACAGCTACCAAACCTTCCCGAACTACACTGACCTAATTCCTTTTTAGCCCAGGATATGTAGGCAACCTCTGAAGCAGGGTGCGGTCAAACTGTTCAAAAATGCTTCACACGGAATATTCGAACGGGCAAAATCGCTCGTTTCTGCTCACTTATCTTTGCACGAAAACTCTTCGTGTTTCCGGGCAAAGAGGGCAGTTGTGAGCACGTGATTTTTTTCCTATATATGAATCATTCCCAAAAAATTCAAACAAAATGATTGTTTTTATTATTTCTTCAATTTTGTGAATTTTGTTTTATTTTCTGTTAATTGTTTGCATTTTATTTGTGCATTTTTATTCATATGAAAAATATAAAAAAATACGTTTGGCATTTGCATTTAGGATTTAATTTCGTATTTTAGGATCAATTAGGGGTTAAGTTATTTTTTAGAACAAAATATAAAACAAATAACAAAAATAGTCCACTGTTGTATTTTTAATTGTTAATTGGTAAATTTGTCACGGAATAGATTTTAAACAATTTTAGAAATTAATTAGCTTAATTTTGAAAATAAATTAGGTTTCATTTTAATTTTTGCATTTTTATAAAATCGGAAAAAATACAAAATGAAATACAAAAAATGAATAAAAGAATTAAATAAATAAAAGAAGTGGGCTATTACAACAAAAAGGGCTGCCTAAGTAATACCCGAAATCGGGCCTTTTGTTAACTAAATCTTACCCAGCTGAAACAATACCCCACCGAACCAACCCAGGCCCAATCCTGGCCAAACCGGTCCACCTCCCATAGGCGTGAAACGACACCGTTTTGAGTGTCATGCAATCATGGTCATCCATGCCCTTTAATCCAATGGCCACAGTTGAGCTTCACATTAAAATAATAGTGTCTGAAAATCAATTAAACCCTAAAACAACACCCTTCATCTTCCTCTCTGTAACACCACCGGCGGAGCCGCCGCCGGTGAACGTCACCACTACCAATGGCCACCAAAATAACACTCCAGCTTCCCCTGCTCATCCTCTTTCCAGATATGCCATTCGTTTCTTTCAAATCTCACCGGAGCTCGTCGAATCTTCGTTAGAAAGTTTTCCGGCCAAAACGTTACCTATCCCATCATACCAAAATAATACCACGGGACCGCCTCATCATCCTCTACCCAACCCCCCTAACCTCATCCCTCAAACATGGCCGGAAAGCTTCGAATTTCAATTTTAAGATTTTTCGGCCAATCCCTAAATGCTCCAAATCGCTCCAAATTGGTATTGCATGTCCCTCTCCTCCTCCTCTTGATGTTTCTATCACTGATGGGGCTTAAATATTGGCTGAAGTCATTCAAGTTCTGAATTAAAATGGTTGTCCAGTTTCTTGAGTGAGTTTTAGTTCTTCCCTCTTTCTTCGTTTTACTTCCTTTTCCCCGCAGTGATTAAATTCCTAATTAACTTTCATCTTGTTTGTTTTCTGTTTAATTTCGTCAAATTCAGCGTTGATTGCTTGATTACTTAGAGTTTAGTTTAGTCTATCTTAGTTTGATTATTAGTAGGATTGTTATTAGACTAGGATTTGATATGTTTTAATTTTGTTCCCTGAATGCCTTCGTTAAAAATAGATTCTTAGGTTAATATTGGATTATCAAGTTCTGTTTGGTTTTCATTTGATTTGGTTAAGGGGTGGGGTTAGCTTAATTAGATAGTTAATAAATTTAAGGAGTGTTTCAGGTTTAAAATGGTTAGTTCAAATTAAAGAATCTTTCAGAAATGAATTAGAATTTCCTAGAACATACTGGACTCTTCTAAAAGGTGATCTTAGTGCACATTTCAATAAACATGAGGGTGGTAACTTGGGTAAAAAGTTTAAAACTAGAGGACTAAACTGAAAATTAAATAAGGACCTTAAAAGAAATGCTAAAATCTGATACTCACTCTTGGTGCCTATAAAAGACATGCACGTTGCCTTGTTCAGGGGTCCTTTTTCAGCCATAAAAAATCCCCAAATTTCCCCCTCACGGATCCAAGCTTGAAATTCCAGTTTCACCATCAATAGGAATTAGAAATCCTCTTTTAGATCTTATAATTTTCATATAAAGAAAACCAAAAACAACAAAAATCTTCAAAAAATCAAAAAAAAGTGTATTGTTACATTGATTTTTAGGCAAAATTGTCCAGTTCTAGTTTCTTCTGTTTGATTAGGCTCCTTGAAGTGTATTGGCTGGTTCTCGAATGGTTTCTGGTTTTATTCAACCTGATTTTGAGTTGATATAGTAGATCAGATTGGTTTTGAGCATTTCTGGGTCACCTAGTTGGGATTTTGAGTTTCTGTGTGTGTTCAAGTTGATTTTTCGAAATTGTTCCTGAATCTGCTAGCTATGAAATCATCTGTGGGCTATTGATTTATTTTCTGAGCTATGCTAAGCATTAGTGAACTGCTGCTGCTGTGTTTATTGTTGCTAACCTATCCTATTTCTCCTCGTATTTCGAAATCAGGTACACTGACACAATGTATCCTCATCCTGCTGGAAATGTGAATTGAAACTGAAGCAACTTTCCATTGTGGATTCGTAGTTTAAATGAATTTGTTATTTGGTTTTGGGAATTGATGATTAGTTGTCGAATGTGTAATTCAGTTAGATCATTTGCTTAGACTGGTTTGATACATATGTCTGATAGTTGATTCCTGTAGTTAAGTTCATTGGACTGTTAAACTTGGACCGTTTGACTCAGAATGATTCCTGCTATTTGAATTCGTATATGAATTTTATAAACATGTTGTTAGTATGGCGTAGGATAATGTAATGTAGTTTCATTTTTGTTATTGATGTTTAAAAGTAACCCATGTTTCAGTGTTAACTTCAACTCGTTTAATCAAGGAACACCTGAATATTGGTATCATAGCATTAATCCAAATGGAGCTTACCACAGTTGTTTTGTTTTAACTGAACTGGCAATTAGACTGCTACCACTATCGAATCCCAGGCAAAGTAAATAATTGCATAAATTGGTAGTCACATTGAGAAGGCTGGGACGTTTGGATTTACATTCAGGTTGTCCTTGCCTGGGCTCGATCCTGAAGCTACGTTTCTCAGTCATACCTGGACGTACTTAATCATATTTGGGACAACTTTTCTAACATTAGGCCCAAAGTGTTGGGCCCTTAACATTTTGGACAGAATTTCCTTGTTTTTAAGTTATCAATTGGCAAAGCTTAGTAGCCGTTTAAACTGATGCAACTCCGGTTGGGCTAGGGCCTGTGTTTGACTGGATTTGCTATGGGCTGAAATTTAATCTGCATGCCCTGGGCTTGTTTTTGGGCCCAAAGGCATATCTAGGCCAATGGCAAGTTAATTAGGACTTTTACCCTTTATTTTAGAGACAAAATTAAGTAGAGAATTGTAGTTGCTTCTAGGTTGGCTTTAAAATAAATGAGACGAGCCTCGCCAAAACAGAATTTATAAATTGCGGGGCCCTCAATAAGTATATATATTAAAATACTTAGAAATTCAGGAGGGCCGTTTATTGAATTTCACGGCCTTCCCCAAAATAATAATGCGTTAGATTTTTATGCACGATTTTAATAAAATTACATTTCTAAACTTCGGTGCACATTTATGTGACCTAAATCCAAATCTCAACGGAGTTGAAATGTGATGACAACCACGGGTGCATTTATGTGACGTGGTTCAAGACGTATTTTTACGACATTGAAATTCTTATTAAAATAATAATAAAAGCGGTTTACGAATAAAAGGCACATAAGTTAGAACATGTTTTAAAATCAGATAAAATCAAATACGACAGTTGAGCGACCGTGCTAGAACCACGAAACTCGGGAATGCCTAACACCTTCTCCCGGGTTAACAGAATTCCTTATCCGGATTTTGGTTCGCGGACTGTAATACAGAGTCATATTTTCCTCGGTTCGGGATTCAACCAGTGACTTAGGACACTATTAATCTCCCAAGTGGCGACTCTGAATATTAATAATTAAATCCCGTTCTAATTGTCCTTTAATTGAAAAAACTCCTTTACGCCCTTGCGGGTGTAGTGAAAAAGGAGGTGTGAGTATGCCCGGAATCGAATTCCGAGGTCCCAGACTCGAGAAATGAATTTTTGAGTAAAATTATTTTCTGAAAATATTTAAGGAAAATGAAAATGAAAACTGATTAAAAGTGATGGTATCGGGCCCGTATTTTGGTTCTAGAGCTCGGTATAGGTCTTATATGTGGTTTAAGTGCTTTCTGTAAAGTTTGATTGAAAACGAATGTCGTTTGACGTGTTTCAGACTTAAAATGGAAAATTTGAAGTTTTATGAAAATTGGAGGAAATCATGGATTTTAAGGCTTAATTCATTAATTTTGATGTTATTTTGGCGATTTGGTCGCATGTTTAAGTTCGTAGGATATTTTTGAGTTAGTATGCATGTTTGGTTTGGATCCCCAAGGGCTCGGGTGAGTTTTGGATAGGTGTCGGGGTTGTTTTGGACTTAGAAAAATTGCAGAATCTGTTGTCTGTTCCGTGATCGCATAGTGTAAAATTTCAAGAGCCCAGTTTGTTCTATGCGATCACATACTCCCTTCCGCGATCCCATAGAGTAAGTCTCAGGTGCCCCGAAATTGTTCTATGCAATCGCAATCATTCATCCGTGATCGTATAGCTTGCCCCATTTCCTTCTGTGCATTCACAACAGCCCTTGTGCGATCGCAATGTCCAGCCTTCCCATACCTATGCTATCTCATGAGCCTCTTCGCAATCGCATAGAGCAATTTTATGCCCAGCGATTTTAAGTCCCAAAACAGAACACAAACGGGATTTTCACACTATTTCACAAACCCTCTCTTCTTCAAAGCTCTTGGGTGATTCTTGGAGCATTTCTTCACCAAAGTTTCTCGGGTAAGTGTTTCTTAACTCATTTTCTTCATTTTTCATCAATATCATTTGAATTCCTAGGACTAGAACATGTGAAAATAGGTAGAAATTAGAGAATTGGGTAGAGTTAGGGTTTTCAAATATTTCGCGAATTAGACCTCATTTTGGGGTCGAATTTGAAAGCAAATTATATATTCGGGCTCGTGGGTGAATTTATTTAGATTCGAACCTCGTGTTTTGACCAAGCGGGCCCGGGTTGATTTTTATAATTTCGGGCAGAATGTTTAGGAAAATATAATTAGGCATTTGGATTGGATTGTTTTATATTATTGATGATATTAAATCAATTGTGTATAGATACGATTGGATTGAAGCCAAATTCGAAAGGAAAAGCGGTACTTAAGGATTGAGTTGGCCATAGAACTCCGAGGTAAGTGTTTGGTCTAACCTTAGCTGGAGGGAATAGGAGTTGAGTCTTAATTGCTATTTGCTAATTGTCGAGTACGATGTATAGGCATGGTGACGAGTATCTATACATTGGTGTCTCGTATGATCGTGAGTCTTTACATTACGAATATTTGGATTTTGCTATATCTTCCATGTTTGAATGATGATTTCTATATATTGTGAAGAGTATGTGAAGGAAATTGTGATATTTAATATTTGAGGAGCGTTGGCTAAAATTATAAATGAATTACTGAGTAAGAATGAAAGAAAGAGAAAGAATCATTGAATTATTCCCTCGCCAATTATTTATGGAATTGTTGATATATTCCTTGCTGGAATTTTATTGTATATTATTGAGTCCTTATTGGACCCCTATTAATAATTTTCAGTTTATTTTCCTTGCCCCTTAATTGTGATTGTTGTTTGGGTGAGGAAGAGTGGTAAAGCACGAAGGGTGATACCGTGCATTGTTTGATAATGTGAGGAAAGAGTGTAAAGCACGAAGGGTGATGTCGTGCCGTACGATGTGCCATTCTATACTGATATCTATTGATTAAATTGTGATGAAAGAGAGTAAAAGCACGAAGGGTGATGCCGTTCCATACGATGTGCCATTCCGTACTGATATCTATTGATTAAATTGTGATGAAAGAGAGTAAAAGTACGAAGGGTGATGTCGTGCACAGTTTTATTTTATATTGTTTGGGTGAGGAAGAGAGTAAAAGCACGAAGGGTGATGCCGTGCAAATATCGATTCTTTTAATACTTGTTGATGTTATGACTTTGTTGACTCCTTTTTATTTAGTATTTCTATTTAATATTGTTACCTCCCCCTAAAATATTCTTTTCCCACATCGAATGGTTGTTTCCTACAACTTCCTTGTTGTATGTATATATATATGTTTGAACTGTACAGGTTTATTTGATGGTCTGGTCCTAGCCTCCTCACTACTTCGCCGGGATTAGGCTAGGCACTTACCAGCACATGGGGTCGGTTGTGCTGATACTACACTCTGTGCTCTTTTGTACAGATACAGTTTTCGGATAGCAGTAGCAGTAGCAGTAGCGCGGGTGTTAGCATTTTGACCAGCGAGACACTGAGGTAGCCTTGCAGGCGTCGGCAGGCCCGGCATCTCCTCTATCTTTATATTCAGTCTGTTATCTCATGTACTCGAGACAAATAGTTTTATATTTCTTTCAACCGGTTGTGTTTAGTATTCTTTGTAGTTCGTGAGTAATGTGACACCAGTTCTTGGGTAGAGGATTATGTTAAGTTTTCGCATTTAATTTACTCTAATTAACTTAAGTCTTCCGCTCATTTAATTTATTCCGCTGTATTTATATTATTATTATTAAATTGTTTAAAGAAGAATTTTGGTAACAAAAGAGATGGATAAGAGTTGGCTTGCCTAGCTCCTATTAGTAGGTGCCATCACGACTCCCGAGGGTGGGAAATCCGGGTCGTGACAAGTTGGTATCAGAGCACTAAGTTACATGGGTCTCACAACTCTCGGACAAGCTTAGTAGAGTCTAAGGGATCGGTACGGAGACGTCTGTATTTATCCCCCAGAGGCTATAGAGTTAGGAAAAAGTTTCACATTTGTTATTTCTTGTCGTGCGGTTCTGTTTCTCAAAGCTAATTGAATTTCTACTCTTGTCTTTCCACGAATGGCGAAGTCACGTACCGCTTCTTCAGTCGAACAATGGCACCAACCGGTGATAGATCAACTACGTCTTCAGAAGTTTTGTGAAGGTCGGATAGGTTTCACCAAACTCTTCGCTACCACTCTCAGCGGTGCATCTTTTGAGGACCCACAGAATGTTCTTGACCGCTGCTATGAGGTATTGCAGAACGTGAGAATAGCCGAAAGCGAGGGGGTTGATTTTGTTGTGCTTCGGATGACAAGTAGGGGTAGTGGAAATATAATGTATTTACCAAACTAGTTGTGGTTCTAACGGAAGATGCAGACGTATCAAAAGATCACCTAATGAATCATGTAGGGATTCAACGGACCTTGACGTCTGGCTGATTTATTTAAGTTGTGAAGGACAAATATTGTGCATTATTGGATGTTTGTGACCTTCGACTTAGCACCAAATGGGGAATTCCACTATCAGTGAATGGATCATATGGTCATGTGTTATGTCAGTTTTGGCTTGGAATGTATATATATGGTACGAAAAGGTTCCCTAATAATTTATACATATTTAAGGCTTGGTACTTTGCAGGGGGTAAGGTTGGAACTTATGGTATGTCTGCCTCCTTAATAATCCAACACTTCAGTATCAAGGGAGTTAGGGAAACAACTTTAAATTTACAAAAGGTCTACTCAGTGTGGCACTCACGGTTGTTGATTTGGGGTGCTTTGGAGGAAATACAGTGGTAGACGGCCTTCTCGACTATGTGATCTGTGCCAAGATTTATCTGTATGGATTTTTACCTTTGTGATCGTTGTGCGTAGATAGGGGTAAGAATCGCCTCCAAAGAATAATGAAGAGTATATGAATAAATAGGGTAGCTCAGCAGTGTTAAGCCAGCATAGCAAAAGAGGAAATTGGCCGCCGGTGTTTGTGGCAAGCCTATGAAGAGGGCAGACTGACCAATGCAACATCACCTACTCAGCTCTATTTTAAGAAATATTTTGAAAGAGCTTACCTCCTGGATTCTCTGCAATATGTGGTATATGTGATCTGAGCGGTTGTGCCAGTTCACCATGACAGTGTCCGAATATGTCATCAGGTTCAATAAGTTAGCTGAGCCCTCAAAGGAATTGTTACGAATGTGGTAGTACTAGGCACATCATGGAAAAAAAAATTGTCCTAGACTTGGAGAAGTATAATTTATGAAAGCACTCAGGCTACGTGCCCCATTCTAGTCAATACTCAGCTTACATGGCCAGCCAGAGGTTGGAGTCAGGATGTTAGAGGTGGAGGTAAAACTCCTAGAGGTGTTCGGGTGAGGAATTGTTGTAAATTGAGTTGTAAGGTATAGTTGAGCATATGTTAATGGATTTGTATGATCATTGGCTAGTTTTGGGGCGTTGTGCGTTGGTTCAAGCCTTCGGAAGGATGTAGAATGCTGGTTGCAAGTCCTCGAAGTGAGGTAAGTCTCCTTTATAATTATGTGAGGGGGAAATTACCCCATAGGTGAGTTAAATTGATTATGTGCTCCTAGTTGTGGGGGCTACGTGCGCA